>JABYQS010000440.1:0-22556 GCA_022592435.1 Cerioporus squamosus
CTACCGCACCCTCATGACCCTCTGCGGCAAGGAGACCGGCGGCTTCCTCCCTGACGCCGAGGCCGGCGAGGCAGACGCAGACGACATCGACGGCCCGCGCTTCTGGGGCACCGGCGAGGGCAAGCTCGAGCTGCAGGAGGGCGCACTGCAGATGGCCTGGTGAGCCCCCGCTTCTCTCGCACTGGCTGCACGCGAGGCACGCTGACCCCGCACGCGGACGCCCAGGTTCATCATCAACGACACCTACCGCTCCGAGCTCTGCCTGCTCTACCCCCCGCACCTCATCGCCATCGCCGCCATCTACCTCACCCTCGTCTTCCACGCCCCACCCGCGCGGCCATCCAGCAGGCCCAGGCCCAGCCCCTCGCCTCCTCGTCCCGCTCGCACTCGACCTCGAACTCACAGTCCCACTCCCCCACGCGCCGCTCCTCGCGCTCCGCCAAGAAGCCCCAGCCGCACGCCCACCAGCCGCAGGACATCGTCGGCTTCATGGCGGGGCTCAACGTGAGCATGCCGCTCGTCGCGACCGTCGCGCAGGAGATCATCGCGCTCTATGCGCTCTGGGACCGGTACAGCGAGGACCCGACCGTCGAGTCGGCGCGCGCGGCGACGCGCAAGGGCAGGGCCGGACGCGCACAGGCGCAGGCGCAGGCGCAGGCGCAGGCGCAGGCGCAGGCGCAGGCGCAGGCGCAGGCGCAGGCGCAGGCGCAGGCGCAGGCGCAGGCGCAGGCGCAGGCGCAGGCGCAGGCGCAGGCGCAGGCGCAGGCGCAGGCGCAGGCGCAAGAGGGCGAGGCGGCTGTGGCGGTGACGCCGATGTTTCTCGTGCAGCTGCTGTTGAGCATGCGGGAGCAGCGCATGGCGGACATGGCGCACCCTGCGAGCGGCCGGCCGATCGTGGTCAACAAGATGCTCGAGCGGACGCAGGCGGCTGGGTGAAGGACAGTTCTCGTGATGTAATATACGTGCTACAACAGGGCTACTGGGAGTGTGTACAACGGTGTACTACATCGAAGAGGCTGGTTAGCGGGCCATCTTGGAAAGGGGATTGTTGTCAGGTGAGGAATGGACGCAAGTACGCAGAATGTCGGAGGAAGATCGCGCAAAGGTAGGATGGGAGGAGAGTACCGGCAAGCAGTCAAGCTGGTACTCCATACCGCCAGGGATTGAGTCGAGGAGAGACTGCACTGCGAGCCATTGCTATATAGCGGGAGGACTTAGGCGTCGCGACAGCCTGAGTAGAACTCGACAATGCGAGGAAAGGAAGGGAGATGGCTTCGACTCCGCTCATGGAGGAAAGCCCTCTCAAGATCTCCCGTCTGGCGAACGTCAAGCAGACACTACTGCAGCCAACAACCGCACCACCAACGCACCAATGAAGGCTGTCAGCCTGACCCACAGAAGCGCATGCGCACCCAACCCTAGAAAAAAACTGCACGCGGTAATAACTTATTCCCCAAATCCCCCACAGCGGAACGTACTCGATCAATCACTGTCGCTGTCGCTACTGCTGTCGCCCTTCTCCTCCTCCTCCTCATCGTCCGTGCTGCTCTCCTCGTCGCTCTCCTCGTCTCCCCGTTTCTTGACCGAGCCACCACGCATGAGCGCCATCTGGCCAGCAAGCGAGTCCTCCTCCGGGTCCGAGATGTCGTCGTCCGCGGTCGTGTCCTCCGAGGCAAGCACAGACGGGTCGTCGATCTTCAGGATCACGTCGCGTGACGCCTCGTCGCCCACAAACGTGTCGCTGACGACAAAGACCTTCCACGTGAACAGCCCGACCGTCTGCGGCGCCTGGAACTGGATCTTGTACGAGCGGTAGTCCATGCCCGACTGCGGGTCCGCGACGGGCACGTCCGTGATCTTCATCGGTGGGACGACGACCTTGTTCGACTTGACGTCCGCCAGGACAATCCACCACGAGGGCTTGCGGTTCTGTCACGGGCAGTGAGCGAACATGCGTCAGAGAGATGGCTGAGACGGACGCACCGCTGGCCAGTACGGAGCATGCGCGTATCCGCTCGTGTAGTCTTTCTTCGGCAGGTCCTCCATCTCCTTCTTACCGAGCAGGAATTCGTTATCACGCTTCTCGCTTTCCTTCGTTGGCTGCGGGACCGGCACGGGCTGTCCGGCCTTCGACAGCGGCACGACGCGGAGCTTGACGAGCAAGTGCACGAACGAACTCGGCGTCACATAGCGCTCGCCGATGACCTTAAACGACGCATCGACGATCTCCGTCTGGCCAAGGCGCTCCAGCGCTTTCTCAGCATCGGGGAGTGCGGGAGACTCGGACTTCGACAGCGAAGAGACAGCGGCCTCAAAAGACTCCGAGGAAGACAGAGAAGGTGCTTCGGAGAGGTCGATTCCGGGCAGCTGGGCAGCTTTGAGTTCTGCCTGTCCGGGGAGAAGTGCTTGTGTGATGTACGCGTGCAGGCGCATGGCGGAGATGGTGGGGAGGAGCCAGTTTCTCGACATCGTGATGCCCAACATGGAGTTCAGGAGCACAGGGGTCTGCAGTAGTATCTCCGTTTGCTCTGTGACATGTTCAGTATTTGGCATAAGAGAGGTGTATAATGCGTACCCTTCTGAAGCGTGGAGTTCGTAACGGGTATGCGCAGCAAGTGAGCATACAGCAGGGTGAACGCCCTCCGACGAGTTTCGTGCTTGCCAGGGAGAGCGTCTGCGAGCTTCACAAGCTCGTCCCACTTGCCTCCCAGCTTCTCTTCGATCTGTTTCTCAAGCTGCTCCAACTCGGCCTCCGCCTTGCCGATCTTTGAGGGGACATCCCACTCAAAGGCCTTACCGAGGGAAGTCGCGACATCGTCCATGCCGGACTCCTCGGTCAGGCTCTTGAAGAACGCAGCAGCGCTCTGGGCATGAACGCCATCCTTCGTCTTCTCCCTGTTACCGAACCACCACCGGCCCTGGGAAGTAGCGGATGAACACGACTGACGTGTGCAGGATGACATGCGCACTTACCACGAGCGCGGGGAGCGCGCCACCGAAGATCAGACCGTACGCACCAAGAACCCAGAAATTGTTGCCGCTCTCGACGATCCACTTGGGCAACGCAATGCCCATCGAGACCTCCTGGCGACCGTCGGGGTGGCCATACATCTCCCAGTTCTTGCGGATCGTTTCGTCGGTCAGACTAGTGACATCATGAGCAAGGGCCCGGTGGGACGGCAGAAAGTACATACGACTTGTACGCCTTTGTGATTTCGACGAAGCGTGCCTCGACGGCCTCCATGGTCTCGTTTATGGCCAGTTTGACCTTGTCTGGATGGCTGTGGACTTGTGAGCACAATGATCCAACGGGACAGAGAGCGAGGAGAGTGCGCGCACAATTTACGGGACAGCTTCTTGTAGTGCGACTTGATCTCCTTCGTAGTCGCGCTCTACTCGGGGTTTGAGGACGGCGATCTGGGGAATGTAAAAAAAGGGAGCGCACCGTGCTGATATCGAGGATCTCGAAGGGGTCATATATTTTGTTGACGTTCTCGGTGTTTGTGACCTTGTACGCGAAGAAGGCAGCGAGAGACCAGCCGACGAGGAGGACCACAGTTCTGGCGCAGCCACACTTTGTCAGGATCGCGTTCACGGCAAGAGCACGCACGTCACGTACCTGCGTCGTAGTTTAGGCGTCAAGAGGGAGCCTCGCTCGCGTTTGCGTATCCGCTCCCGCTGCGCTACGCATTGCTGGCACTGGCAGCCAGAGAGCGAAGGTGGCTCTGTGTCACCCAGTCAGCAGCAGTCGCCAGGTAAGTGCGGCAAGGGCGTACTGGTTGTTGAGAAGGACGCGAGCGTGTACGGGACGAGGAAGATGAGGAGGAACGAGAGGACAAAGTATCCGGCCATGTTGCCGGCTTCGTCATAGCTGTAGTTGGCCATTCCGGCCGGTTGCGGGTTCGCTGTTGGTCAGTGGCAAGCTAGAGTACAACGGGGACAAGCTGGGGGCGAAAGCGAGAAGAAAGAGAGACACGTCCTGGACACGTCGCCGTAGCAGAATGAGAGGACGTGTCAATCCTCAGCCTCAGCCTGCTGTCCGCGGCTGCACTTGGGCGGGCGCCTACGTCTCGACTCTCAGCGCTCAGCATCCTCTCTCTCGTCCTCGTCCTCGTCTCACGCGGCATGCAAACTGCGCCGTCACGAACGCGTCCACCATCGCACACGTGCGCAACATGGCCCGTTTGCTATCGCATCGACAGTCTGAGTTGTATTGCGCCCCGAGGAGCCCCGTATCTCGTCGTTGCCCCGGCCCGCGGTCAACTCCGCCTACTTACTCGCGCGTCCGCATCTTCCCTTAACGCCGTCAAATCTAGTGCTACACGCCACTATGAACGTTTCCAATCGTACATGCCCATCATACAAGGCCCAGGTGCGGACCATAGCCATTATACGGGCGCGGGGTTCGTCTTGTATTGTGCAACATCCGGCGTCTTCAACTGTCCTCGCTCGTCGACACGATCGCCAACCAAACACTCTTCTCGAAGGTCGGCTTCCCTCTGCAGGATTACGCGCTCTCAATAGCGAACGTGCACGGAAACACCGCGATCATCCTCTGGCTCGACCACTCCTCGTCCGCGGCCAGCCATCCTCATCATCTCCCGTGACTAGCTCCGATGTGACGCCCGAAACCGTCGTCCGCGTCCTCGAAGCTCAGAGACACGGGGACCATCGCCTTAAGTGCTTATCATATGTACCCACGGCGAACGGCGCAGCTGCACAGGAGAATCTTGCGACAACCGAGTTCAGTCATTGTCATAGCATACAAGTACATTGGATATTCACCCCGAAGTCTATCGTGCACTCCCGAACGCGTAGAGAGTATGCGCCTTCTCAGATAAGGTCAATCCCGCTGACGAGATCCTGGGCGTTGCTTCCCAACTTCTGCAGAATCTCCTCTCTGATTCCACTGTACTTCTTCTCGTCAAGAACCATCGTCTGGTTTTCTGCACCACCTTGTCAGCCTGGCTTCTACGTCCGAGCGTATAGGCGGTCACTGGGCATACCGGTGTAGAAGTTGACCTTCTGCGAGCCAAAGGTGAAGAAGAGCACCTTGGTGATGTTCTGCTCCGCGTCGTACGTGTACGCGCCGATCTTGAACGTCGCTTTGCCATTCACGTTGCTGTAGGGCACGTAGAAAACCACACACCGTCAATACGCCTTCAAACGCGCGACGTTGCCTGTTTCCACTCACGACGCAACGCCGACCTGGAAGTTAGCCTTGTTGAAGGACTTGGACGACGAACTAAACAGCGACTCCGCAGCCTCGTTTCTGGCCTTGTCCAGCGACTGGACCATCTGCTGGAACAGCGCGTACTCTGCCTCGTTGAGATATGTCTCAGCCACCCGCAGCAGGAGGTGGTCCACGGTGCCAAACGAATTCACGTCTTCCACGGAGACCAAGCTGCGGGACAGTTTCAGCCGGCCGACGCCAGTAATATAAAGGACGTGAAGCACGGGCTTACTTCCACTTGCGCACGTCCCAGCCGATGTTCCAAAGGATGTCTCTGTAGTATTCATACCAATCTATGAACTGCGTCTGGCGGTTGTACGACTCGCTGGCGGCCAGTTGTGCGAAGAGTGTCGAGTTGACTACATCGGCCTATGCAGTACATCAGAAGTGAAACTCTCGTTAGCACGTTGAACGGATATATGACTGGTCATCGAGCTTACCTGCATCTGCGCGGTGAGGTTGCCCACGAAAGAGATGGAAGAGCCGTCGCTGACTGCAGCGCATGGGGTATAATCTCTCGGGATGAAGCGTGGGCGCGGTCGCGGGATCTGAATCTCCTTGATGATGCGGAGACGCTCCTCGATCGTCTTAGGAGAAGACATCTTGTACGAGACAATTGAGAGATGTTCCTGGGGCCCTCGAACTTATACACTACTCACCGTGGAGCTTGGCTTACGAGGGATTTCAATTTCCTTGATGATGCGGAGACGCTCCTCGATTGTCATAGGTGCAGACATCTTGTAGGGGACGATTGAGAGATGATCCTGGGGCCGTTAGCGAACCTATGCACTACTCACCGTTGAGCTGGACTTATGAGGGATCTCAATCTCCTTGATGATGCGGAGACGCTCCTCAATCGTCTTAGAAGTAGACATCTTGTGCGCGATGTTTAAGAGGGGGATCCTGGGGTCGCTGGCGGGCTTATCCACAGCCCACCGTTGGGCTTGGCTTATGAGGGACAAGGGGGGCGCTGTCGTGGGCCACTCATGACCTCACCGGTGCGAGACCAAGCATCCCGTCAGAGAACTGCCATAGAGAATCCTCCCGAGCGGCGGTAAGTCATGCTCTCGTGCCTTTCTGGTTCCAATCCCAAGATGACGGGGGCGCAGGATCGAGGCTCAAAGGAAACTCGTAAGCGGCAACCCAATGACTCTTCGGCCGGATGGTGCTAGAGCGATTGTAACGTTAGCGTCAGCCATCGTTGAGTCTGGGACTGCTCATAGAATGCATACGGACATGTGATGTGATGACATGACATGACATGCAGGGCTGCACTCGCTCGGATGCAAGGAGGCCTTCGAGGAGTTGAAGCCCAATGGCATCGGGCCGCTTCCGGTACGCGCGTGTAGTGAACATGGCGCTAATACTTGGGGAAGGCAACACTTCTGCAACACTATCAGCCTATCCGCATTTCAGCATGACGAGAGTGTACGCGCCACCATTGTTCGAAGTCCCAGCTGACCCGAACTACCTTCCATACACCGAGCATCGATGATTCGCGGGGGAGTTTGAAGAGGCGTCTCGGTGTCGTTCCCTTCATGCGTCCTGTCAGACGACTGTGCACTGTAATGAGCACGCGCGGCATCATCATTCAACCCCAAACCTTGCAGGATGGTTACGTCCTCGGGTCGTCCCGTCTGGTGAATCCTCCCTGACGTCGAACTCGGTCGCTGACGAGAGACTGTCGGTGCTCACTCCGACCGCTGTCACGAGGTTAGGATGTGGGTGAAAGCTTTAGGATTTAAAGACGTACATCCAACGCCGTCTTCATCGTTGCCCGCCAACCTGTCTGCGATCTCACCACTTTCCATCAATGCCTAGGACCCAGCAGACCGAGATTGCGGACGACGCTGCCGTAGCGTCCCGCTCCATTGTATGGGTCGGTGACCTCGATAAACAACAGAAGGCACGAGTCCCCTGTCCGCTCGCCCAATTCACGAAGTAACAAAACTTACCTCACATCCCAGAGCGACGTACTCGAGTCGACCCTCTTTGGTCAACTTGCCGCCGACAAGCAGCACTCCTCCGACTCTGAGGAAGAGACGCTTGCGTGGTACAAGAAGTACACCGACACACTCGAAACCATCGGCTGGGTTGTCGAAAAGGCTGAGTGAGCATCCAGTTGCATTCAAGAGCCTTGGAGCGTGCTATAATTTACATACCACATAGTTTCGCAGGGGTCAAGTATGACAAGACCGAAGGAACCATGCACGACACGGTCCTAGAGCAACTGGCGAACGATGCAACGGTCAGCAAGAGCCTCTACTCGTCGGTAGCAAGGGCGATGTTGGCATTCGCTCGCGCCGGGCCGGATTCTGAGGCCGAGAATGTGTTCGACTCGTCCTCTGTCGCGTCTTCCTCCGAGTTCGCTAGCTTCCAGATCGCGGTGGCCTCGTGAGTTCCTTGTACCTTTGCGCGGTCAGAAGAGATAATTCACTGCCTTCTAGGGTGGATCAAGGCAACGTGGTCCTCACCTTGCTCGCATGGTTTTACTCTTCCAACCAGCGGGTGGGCAACGCCCTCTGGTTCGAGTGGCAAAATGCGACGCTGTCCATCAAGACCTGTGAGTCGTACCTGCTCGAAACCTGAATGCATGTCCTGCATACACTGACGCCCTGCCTAGCAACGCTGACCATGACCTTGAACTCCGATGTCTACGAACGAGTCCGTGACTCGATCCATGAGAGGCTCGAGAGCGCTGGCAAGCTCGATCAGATCGTGCCGCTGTGTGAGTGCATATAAGCTTCTTGATACGGGGACAAGTTCTGAATGTCACATAGAAACTTGAGCGGCCCAGGCGTCACCTACGTTGGGTCATATGCGGAGAAAGGGCGGACGCGTGTAGAGGAGCAGACATTCTATGTAGTGTGGTTGTTCGCGTCCGTCGAGGAATGGATTGTCAGTCGTCGTCTTGTGTGTATAAGTCACCTGTTACTTAGTTCCGCCATGACGAGGTTTCGCTGCGTTGTACCAGTCATGAAGTGCAGCATGGATGCGCGTGCAGACTGGCACATGCCTTGATACAACCGTAGGTCATGTATTGTGGTCAAGTACAATCTCCATCTCAGTCGTGCTGCTGTCGGGCCCCACTCGAGAGGAAGTGAGGACCTCTCCGCCCGCGGCCAGCGAGTCGATGAGCATGGCCAGACGCGACGTGGTCAGATTGGGCTCCTAGTTGCACGTTGATATGGGACGGTTGGAAAGAGAGGATGCGGTGCCCACCTTCCGAATCTCCTCCAAGTCATCCCTGAACGCGTCGGCAACAGAGGCCATCCAGAACTTCCTAAACCGCTCCTTCAGAACTTGCTCCTGTCCTTGCGCCCCGGAAGGGGGCAGGAACGACGGTACAGCAGATGGAGGGGGTGTTGGCGACTGTGTCCGTCGCGCGGGCTTTTGAGGTGCGGCAGTAGGAGAGGGCGCCCTCGCAGGCCCAGCGTCGGAGTCGTTGTCCGAGTCGGACTCAGAGGATGAGGATGAGGACGAGGACTCTTCGCTGGGCTCTGGCTGAGGCTGGGGTCTCTTCGCGGCCTTCCCGGGCACGCGGACGACGACTTGGGTGGGGGCCTCGGAGTCGGACGAGGAATCATCGGAGGACGACGATTCCGAGGACAACGACGCCGCGCGTCGCTTGCGCTTTCGCGTCCGCTTCCTCGCGGCAGGTTTTGGTTGAGCGGGGGCCATGGTCAGGAGGCGCGAGCCCGAGGAGGTCGTGGACGATGAGCTCGAGAACGCATTGCTCGGCGTTCAGATGCACAAGCACTTGCAGGAAGTTTGCGGACCGGCGCTTGCGACTTTGTCCTCGACGATCATCTCGGTGTCGTTCGCGAGCTCGCCCGCTGATAGACAAGTCGTACGAAGACACGTCGAATCACGAATCCACAATGGACAAGGTCGTTGGGATTTTAGGTGGGAGTGGGTCGTCCTCGCCTCCGTACCAGACGAAACTTTGCTGACAGAGTTCTTCCCTCTACTCAGTTCTTGTATCAGACCGAGAATCCAATGTTCACACATATACCTAGGCGGTGGCCAACTCGGCCGTATGCTGGCAGCCTCAGCTTCGCTTCTGAACATCGACGTTGTCGTCCTCGACGTCGGAGACAATGGTCCTGCCAAGCAAGTCGTTGCACCGCGCGCGCCCCAGCTCGCCCACATCGACGGTTCTTTCGCCGACCCCGAGAAGATCCGTGAACTCTCGGGGAAGGTGGACGTCCTCACCGTCGAGATTGAGCATGTGGAGGTGGGCGTACTGGAGGAGGTCGAGAGCAAGGTCCCGCTAGGGGTGCACCCTAGCCCGTTCACCATCAAGACGATACAGGACAAGTTCGTTCAGAAGGAGCATCTGCGCAAGTCCGGTTGCCCCGTATCGGACTTCCTGCGAGTGGATTCGACAGAGGAGTCCATCCGCGCAGCTGCCGACAAGCTGGGTCTCCCGCTAATGCTGAAGAGCCGGACGCTGGCGTACGATGGGCGAGGTAACTTCGTCATTCGCGACCTTGCCCAGGCGCAAGACGCGATCAAGGCGCTTGGCAATCGCCCTCTCTATGCTGAGAAGTGGGTGCCGTTCGTGAAGGAGATCGCCGTCATGGTCGTACGCTCGCGGTCTGGTGAAGTGGTCTCCTATCCTGTCGTCGAGACGGTGCACAAGGACAACATCTGCCATTTGGTTTTCGCTCCACTCCGGAGTTGCGATCCCTCAATAGCGTCCCATGCTCGCGAAGTTGCTGAGAATGCCGTGAAGACCCTCCAAGGTGCCGGTGTCTTCGGTGTGGAGATGTTCCTTATGGCAGACGGTCAGTGCTTTCCATCTCACGTTGAAGGCTTCAGCTCATGAGTGCATCAGGGACTGTATATCTCAACGAGATCGCACCTAGACCACACAATTCAGGCCACTATACGATCGAAGCATGCGAAACATCTCAGTACGAGAACCACCTCCGCGCCATCCTCTCCCTCCCGCTAGGCTCCACCGCCCTGAAAGTGCCCTCCGCCTGCATGCTCAACATCCTCGGCGCGTCGTCCAACCTCTCCGAGATCACCTCCTTCTCCGAGTTCGCACTCACGGTCCGCGGAGCTCGCGTCCACCTCTACGGCAAATCCGAGTGCCGTAAAGGCCGCAAAATGGGGCACATCACCCTCGTCGCCGACTCCGACGCCGAGCTCAGCAAGCGCCTCCGCCCCCTCCTCGAACGTCTCCCGGGCGGCCACGACCCGCAAGAGCTCGACCTGTACGCGCCCCTCTTCCCCGGACGCGGGTTCTCCCACAAGCAGCCCCTCGTGGGCATCATCATGGGCTCCGACTCCGACTTGCCCGTCATGCTCCCCGCAGCAGACATCCTCAACCACTTCAACATTCCCTACGAGCTCACCATCGTGTCCGCACACCGTACGCCCGACAGGTTGGTCGAGTACGCACGGTCTGCCTCTGCTCGAGGTCTCCGGGCCATCATCGCGGGCGCAGGCGGCGCCGCACATCTCCCCGGTATGGTCGCCGCGATGACTGCTCTGCCCGTGATCGGTGTCCCGGTCAAGGGCAGCTCGCTCGACGGAGTCGACTCGCTCCACAGCATCGTTCAGATGCCAGTGCGTATTCTCTCCCTTCGTACATGCTCATGGTGCCTGCTAACCTGTTTCCTTCCAGCGCGGCATCCCCGTGGCTACTGTCGCAATCAACAACGGTACGAACGCCGGTCTCCTGGCAGTGCGTATCCTGTCCGCAGGCCAGCCTCAGCTCGTGACCGCCATGGACGCCTACCTGAAAGCCTTGGAGAAGGAGGTGCTGGGCAAGGTCGACAAAATCACGGAGATTGGATGGGATGCGTACGAGGCGGCGAAGAAGGCGCGAAGCAGCTAGACCGAAGATATTTGTAATTTCAAGTTGTCTCACTAGAAATATTGTATCTGTACGTGTACTGCATAGCTCACCGTTTGCAGCGCTGGCTGGCAGGTGAAAGTCTCAATCGTGAAGTACGCCGTCAAGCTCGCGACGACTGCTATAATACAACATATCATGAGGTGATGCTAGTGTACATACAAGATCCCCTGAAACGAAAACATGAATATAAGCAACAAAGTGACGCAGCACATTGATCACAACCTCGACAGCACCTGCTCCCTCTCCGCGACGCGTGCGAGCTCACCCACCTGCTTCTCGCCAACCTCCGCCCACCACCGCTCAGCAGCCTCGTCCGCATCATACGCGAACTGCGCCAAATTCTTGTCCTCGTCCGCCCACTGGTTCGCACTCCCCGCGAGCTTCTCGTCCGCAGCGCGCTTGCCCTCGCGCCAGCGCCGGAGCTCCGCCTCCGTCGCCTTGCGCATGTCCGCGTCGCGCTGCTCCTGCTCAGGCCCGTCCGGAAGATGGAAGATCTTCTGGTTCAGCCGGGATTGCCGCTGCGTCTCTGCTGTGCGAGGCAGCCGCAGGTCTTCGTATGCCTGCAGGAGGGGCTTGAGCTGTGCAGGATGAGAGAGGCGGGAGAGCAGGTTGCCCAGCACGGCTGCGTCCTCGATGGCCATCGCAGCGCCTTGCGCACGGTATGGCTGCAAAGACCCCTCTGTGAACAGGCAAGCATAGATTTGTATGCTGTGGACTCACCAGCATGGGATGACACGCGTCGCCGAGTAGAATGACGCGGTACGACGGGTGTATCCATGTCTTCAGCGGCTTGCGATCCATGAGTCGCCACTTAAGTGTCGAGTCGATGAAGCTCAGAATCTTCCGAACACTGAGAAAAGTGAGGACGTGAGCATTCGACCGAGAAACATAGAACTCGTCCAGAGACGCTGTGATAGATGGGTTAAATGGTGCACGCACCGTGGTTCGAAGTCCGCGAAGTCTGCGCGCATCTTGTCAGCGCTTCCTTCGGCGGTCCAGGACTCGACGGAACCGTCATCAGGATGGGCGAGCACGAAGTTGTACTCGTTCTTCGCTCGCTGGATGAGACTGTGAGCCACGAGATCAAATGCACCCAAAGAAAGGCACGCACAATGTTATACGCCATGATGTGCCGCCGAGGGCCCATCCAGCCTGTCATTTCTGGCACGTCAACGAGCTCTCTGAGCTCCGGGTCGGCTAGAAGGAGGTGGGCTGGCACAATCGCGCGATACACGGCGTCCCCGGTTGGCTCCGCAGGGTTCGTGTGACCGAGCACGACGCGCTGCACCAGGCTCTTGACCCCATCCGCTCCGATGATAAGGTCCCCACGCACGACCTCCCCAGAGCCGAGCGTGATGGAGGGCGCGTCGGGGTCCACGCTCACCACAGTCGACTTGAGACGCAGGGTCATGAACGGGGCGGCGAGGTCGAACAACAGCTTGTGCAGGTCGGCCCTGTGAATGTGGTAGTACGGCGAGCCGTACTTCTCCTCCATGTCTGTCCAGCGGGTGTAGCCTACGCGCTCGCCTGTCGCGTATCGTCGCAGCACTATCGCCTCCGGGCGGACACCGACAGCCTCGAGGGCGCTGTCTGCGCCCCAGCGCCGAAGTAGTCGCGAGAGGTTGGGCGTGATCTGTATGCCTGCGCCGACTTCGCCGATGGCGGCAGCAGCCTCAAAGAGGGTGACCTTGTGTCCTGCCTTGCCGAGACAGTGTGCGGCAGCGAGCCCGCCCATTCCGCAACCGACTATGAGGATGTGCAGAGGGTGGGATGCCTTGCGTCCATTGTACAGCGTGGTGTGCTGGGATGCACCTTCGACGCTGGCAGCGTTGTGGGCGGAGACGGGAGTTGGGCGGGCGGCCATGGCGGACGGGGTCACGGAGGGAACCTGGGGAAGACAGTGCGGGGCACAAGGCGGGGCACATCATATAATGTGGAGGAGGTTAAACGATTAGGTTATACAGTATACCCTATGCGCCCGTTAGCGTCATGCAGGAGGGTCAGAAGAGAAGGTCGGCACACCATCACTCTTGCGGACAGAAGTGCGAATTGCCATAAGTATGAGATAGACGGACTCACCTCGGTCTCGTGCTCACCCAGCGCCGCCCATGATCTTGGTGAGGTAAGCCGAGCCTTCGCAAGCCCGCCGCATGCCAGGGCTTAGGAGTACGTCGAGAAGGAGTTCATCGTCGCTGCTGAACTCGGGAGACGGATGCAGTACTGACGAACATGCATCAAGAGCGTACCTGACTGTCAGGAAGGCTCTCAGGCTGGTGGCAGTGGACTAGCACAACTAAGTTCGGGTAAGTAAGCACTCTGATTGTGTAAGCATGTCCTATTAATATTGATGCTCATATTAAGTCGGCGTTTACTAAGTATGTTTAACTTCAAGCTCAGCTTGAGTTGGTTGCTATCGCCTCCCAACCTGCGTTCCGTCTTGACACAACGATACAGGCTGTTCCGGAACTTCCATGATTTGTACAGCCTATTGTGTACTGCATGGCGGCTGTTGCAATGCATAAGGCTCGAAGTCTCTACCTGGCGTTCTCCTAGCCGGCAGCGCTGGCAGTCACTGACACTGCTTGACCACACAATTTCATATCTTCTTGCATTCGAGTTTTGCTGATTCTTGGTTCTTACGTGCCAGCACCGTGCGCAGCCATCTGCCATGCTATATATGCCCGTTTTCCTCACTGAGTACCGGAGTCTATAGGACATCGATATCCCCCCTTCCCCCGCAACATACCACGAAACATGGTCTGTACTTCTTCAATCTGCTTCGGCCCAGTATACTGATCCAGTATCTACTGCAGCATGTACTTTGCGCAGACCTATATCCTTCACCTTGTCGAGAAGTTTCCAGTGTCCCTGACTGCCCGCCAAACCAACCTGACGAGACAGCCGTTCCGCCGGATGGCGCCGTGAGCAATCGTGCCGCGTCTAAGGTGAGCTCGTCCTCCATGCCATCGCACGATCATCCACTGAACCGTCCTCAGAAACCAGCCGATGAGATTGTGGAGCTCTCCTGGACATGGCTGGTTCCCCAGCTGCCTTTCGTTTTCCGCATACCCAGCTCCGACCTCTACTACAAGCTCTACCTAGAGGCGATCGCCCACCTACGTTCGACCTACCCTCCTTGCGCGCTCACATGTGACGCAGTCACCACACAACAAGAGCCGCTGTCCAATCATCATCCAGCCTTCGGCACTCTAGTCAACCGGCTCACTGACAAGTGCACCATCCCCGAGGGGCGGCGGGTCCAAGTCGACGTCGAGGCTACTCCAGACTCGATGCTCGACTTTATCATCGTCGGGATGCTCCACGTGGTCGGGATCAACCGCAACCGTCCTGAAGGCTCGGGCAGATACCACGAGAGCTGCATGATGCGGAGAGAACAGCCCGACTACGACGGAGAGCGGCTGTACCAAGCTGCCTTCCTCGACTTGATAGCCTCTCTATGGGAGGATGAGAGTCGCAACAGAACGCGGACTACGTGGTCGCCCATGCCCTGGTCCCGGGCGTCATTACAGGAGCCCTTCGCGGCCCAGCCCGCAGGCGAGTGACGGCTTCGCTATCTTTTCTCGTCCACGACTCGCTCACAGGCAAATCACAGACTCCATTCCGCCTGGACAGGTCCCTACCGGAGAGGCGCTGGACAGCTTGAGCGACGACGACCTCGTCATCCGTATGTCGCGGTCCGCATACGGCTACCCACTCGATATTCCGTGGCTGGGTTTCCCTCACGATGGTTACCCCTTCTGCTTCAACCTATCCACCTACACCAAGATCCGCCGTACCGCCACAGCTAGCCTGCGCGACGATGCCTCGCTCTGGCTGAGCGCGATGACTTTCGGCCTGCTCGAGGCGGTGATCTCCATGAAAATACCCGAGGAACTTTTCCTCATTCCTGGTCCTGGCGGAAACGGGCTCGTGCTCTCCGGAACGCGGCTGCTGCGCTTCATGGCCAACTGGCTGCCCTTCATGCAGGCGTACGCGTGGTCAAGTGCAGATGCGCGCAAAGAACGGGGACGACAAGTCGCACTGATCATGAAGCGCGCCCTGGGGGCCCTCGACGAGGAGATGCGCAAGGGTCTTAGTGTCTTTCTTCGAGCTGGGTTTCAAGAAGAGGAGCTCCTGGACATCATCGGTTCCGTTTCGATGATGGTGGTTGTGTTATGCGGTCACGCGTTCTCCGTCTGGAGCGATAACCCTATGCTCAAGGAGGTCTATGAGCAGACGAGGGACACCCATCGCAGCCTCTACTCGGCCACTGTGGAGTCCTTCCAGGCGAGGATGTTACGCGCCGGGTGGTGTCCCAACACCATTCGGTCGCAGTTCATGGCGGTCCATGGGCTCCTTTCTGTTATCTCGAACTTCTCTCGTCTTCCGCCCCACGTACGACGCTCTCCCGATGAACACAAGGGCTGCACCGAGACTTCCTGCGCCTTGTACACTGTCGATGAGGCGACATACGTCCCTGCCCACGTCGACCCCCCTTGCTTTTGCGAACATATCATCCCACCGCTTGACGACATCTCACGCATCCTCGGCGAGGTCGACGGAGAGGCCTTCCCGCGCTCACGTTCGACGGCACCCGCCTCCACGTGCAGCCTGCGATCGAAGGCTTCTACGTCGCCGTATCGCACGTCTGGGCTGATGGATTGGGGAGCACGTCTGAAGCCGGTCTGCCGGCTTGTCAAGTTGCCCGCATATCGACGCTGGCGAAACAGCTCCTCCCCGAAAGCGGCGCATTCTGGATAGACTCGCTCTGCATCCCCGGAATTAAGCGTCTCCGGAAGCGCGCCATCAAGCTCATGGCCAATACCTACCGCGATGCTGCGAAGGTCCTCGTGGTGGACGAGGGCATCCGCACGGAGTGCTCACTTTCTCACACGTGGGAAGTGAACCTCCTGCGCATCGCGACTTCTGGCTGGTTGCAGCGGATCTGGACCTTGCAGGAAGGCGTCCTCGGTCGCACGCTCTGCTTTGAGTTCAAGGATGGTCCCGTAGACGTCGCGGAGGAGGTCAGCAAGCTCACTCTCGAGCTAGCACACAAGAAGGACGCAGCGAAGATATCTGCGGGCTTCGAGCTGCTCTACCTGGAGGCGTACAAGCCTCACGTCCCCCTACTCGCGTTTCGTGCAGACAATAAGGGCACGCCGGCTAACGAGTACACCTTTGGCGAGGTCATTTGGCTCTTGCAGAACCGGTCGACCTCGAAGCGGGAGGACGAGCTGATCTCCATATCCAGTCTGCTACCACTTGATGTCGAGGCCTTGCTTGCTATCACCGGCCCAGACGCCGCGGAGTGGCGTATGAGGTCCGCGCTCCTGCAGCTCCAACTCGTTTCACGGCATCTCCCCCTCCTTCCGGTGGCCACGCTCAGCATCCCCGGCTTCACATGGGCGCCCAGGACCCTTACGCAGACCTACGACCACGGAGACCTGAAGCCCGGTGACAGCATGGCCCTCTGTATGGAAGATGGCCTGGTAGGCGAGTACGGCATCGCATCCTTCGAGACTCCGTTGCTCGTCCCAACGGGGTGCAGAGACGGCTCGCAGGAGGCGATGAAGGTCCTCATCTCCCACCGCGCCTCAGACTCGACCTTCACGGTCGCCCTCCGGTGCCCGAACACATTGTCGTCGTTCGACGCGCTCATCTTCATGAACTCGGAGCTGCCCGACGACCGATCGGCCCTTTGCGCTGCGGTCCTTCGCAACGGCGTCGGCCTCGAGCACTGGACGGAAGAGGACGGCCCGCTGTGCTGCGAATACGTTTCGGCGGGTCACATCAAGCCTTTAGCGTGGCGACCACATGAGCTTGAGAGGAACAAGATCGATCCGCCTGTCCTTCTTTCCGAAGTCCGTATGATGCAGCTCCAGATCTCATGAGTCTCTGTGCGCTCTCGGAGTTCAATAATGTACTATGTAGTAAGTATTGTATGTGGACGTCGCATAGTATTTAGTATGTCTGAAGCATTGCGGTTGGTTCAGTGGATGCAAGGGGAGAAGCGCGTGCTACAACTGATATGTAGCGGAGGTGAAAATGAAGGCCTGAGGACATGGGAAGGATCTACTAGGCGTGACTGTGGTTAAATAACAACACGATCAGTAGAGTCAAGCTTGAAGTGGTGAGTAGTCCGTGTAGACGCCGAGGCGCGATGACTTCATGCCCACGGGCCCGACCGCCATCGCTTAGTACATTTCGTCCTCTACATCCATCTCACCTCACTGGAAGTCTGCAGCGATGCCTCCGAGACTGAACAAGCGACAAATACGTGAACAGGAGGAACTGCAGGCTCTGCAAGATGTCGCCAAGGATGATGTCGAGGACCAGTCAGAGGAGGAGTCGCCAGTAGCACCCACCAAGCCCCCGGTTGGTGGATTTGCAGCGGTAAGTCACAAGCAACTTCGCTCGCGATTACATCCTCTCATGAACCACAGTTGATGGCGGATCATAACGAAGAGGAGGCAGAGAGTGAGGAGGACGAAGGTCACCACACTCGTTCGTCCAAGTCCAAGAAGGCTCGTGAGCTCTTCTTCCCTTGTCAGTGTCGCGCGGCTCATGCTCATATCTCGACCGCGTCAACCGTCGCGATCTAACAGAAGAAGAAGAAAAAGAAGACTCCTGCTACCCCCAGTGCCGCGCCTGCACTTGAGCTCACACCTCCAAGCCAAACCCCCGTCCCTGCTTCCGACCATGATCGAGATCGCGCATCTACACTTTCCGCCCCTGCAGGACCGTCAAAGAAGGAGCGAAAAGCTCTGAAGAAGCAAAAGGCGAAGGAGAAGCAGCAGGAGGAGATGGACGATGTCGACAAGGCCCTGGCAGAACTCTCCATGAAGTACCCGGACTTGAAGCAGCAGCTCGCGTCCTCCTCCGCACCTGCGTCCTCACCCGCTACCGCGCGTTCGTTAGCGGGACTCCTCGGGGTGTCTCTGCAGCATCTTGATGCAGAAGCTGAGCTTCGTAAGTTCTTTGGGTCGAAGGTCATTGCCGCGAACAAGAGCTCCTCGACTAGCTCCGCGCGACAATCCGCGGTCCAGCGTTCGAACCTCACACGACCTCAATCTACGTGGTGGCCAGCCCAGCTGCGTGAAGGTCTCTCTGTACGTCTGCTCACAGATGGAGAGGTCGAGGAAGGTCTGCGTCGGCATCTCCGGCAACCGTTGCACGGAGAGAAGATCTGGACTGTCGAGTACAGCAAGAAGTACCGCGCGGTAACCTTTGACTTCATGCGAACAGTCATGTCTGGAGGTAGGAATTTTGCACCTCTTATCATCACGCCGCTCATCTGTTGTACATGTAGACCCGGAGGGGTTCTATCAGATCTTGAGAGTTCTGCCGTATCATGCGGATACGCTACTGCAGTTGTCCGAAGTGTATCACCATCGAGAAGGTCTGCCCTCTGCACCCAGGCTCTGTTCTACCACTGACTTTGCCCATAGAGCACGGCACGGCAGCGGATTTCGTGGACCGCGCGCTGTTCACTTACGAGCGTGCATTCGTCGGTGCATTCAACTTCACCAGCGGTGTAAACCGGCTCGACTTCGACCATGTCGAGAACCGCCCACTCTTCCTCGCGTTGCACCGGCAGATTACGTGCGTCTACGCTCGTCGCTTACAGGGGATGCATTCGCTAATACTCGTGGATAGTGACCTGCAGCGCAGAGGGTGTATCGGACATCCTTCGAGTTCTCCCGCTTACTGTATGGCTTGGACCCGTGGACCGACCCTCACGGCGCGTTGCTGCATCTCGACTACATGGCAATCAAAGCCGGAATGGGCCAGTGGCTCGTTGACCTCTGGGACCTGTTCGAGCCTGATCTGCAAAAGGAGAGCAAGGACGGCAGGTCCCCGTATGTGCGACGGATCGTGCCGAACATTCTTCCCGGGATAGCGTACTCTCGTGCCCTTGCTCTCTTCATGCGGGAGGAGAGTTCTGGTGACAAGGTTTGCATACAGGCCCGTTGAGGTTTCTTGTATTGACCGAGACTGCAGATCCACGAGCAAAGCACGCATGCGCTGGAACACGCCATCCGCCTTCCCCTCGGTCGTCCCGCTACTCGCAGATAAGGCCGACATATCTCTCAGCGGCGAGATTCGTAGTCACCCCTCTTTCCGGATACAAACCGACCGGAGGTAAGTGGTCAATTTGGACACTGCAGTAGCGTATGCCGTTGACCGAGTCTATGCAGTATGTTGGTGACCGACAGCCACGCTATCCTCCATCTCTTGTCCCACCTCTACGCGAGCCGCTCTTCCTCCCTCTGGAAGCCAGCCGCGCGCGCATCGTGGTTCGCAAAGACCGTCTCCTCCATCTACAACACCCTCCCCACCTCATCCCCCGCACCCCGCGAACCTTCTCCGCACGGTTCGACGCGCCCGCCCTTTCCTCCTCCATCTACCGCCACGTCCTCGTCAACGAATCCACCACCCGCAGCCTGTTCCCCTTCCTCCCCCGCGCCGTGCTCGACGCGCGCCAAATCGCCTGCGACCCGCTCCCGCCCCCAACGCGCGCGAACGAGTACGACGGCGAGTTCTTCAAGGGCGTCGAGGAGCTCCTCGCCGCGCGCCCGCGCAACCGCCGGCAGGAGGCGCGCCTCCTCGAGCGCCTCGTCCCCGACGCCGTCTTCCGCGGGCAGCTCGTCGGCTTCTGGGACGCGCACCCCGTCATCCAGCGGCGCTTCCCCGGGGGCGTCGTGCAGTTCGCCCAGATGGCGGCGCAGATGCCCGAGGAGGCGCTCGACGACCTGTTCGTCGCCATCCAGACGGCGATGGAGGAGCAGCCGCTGCAGGATGGGGGGATGCCGGGCGGAATGCCTGGTCAGGACGTCGTTGTCAACTTCGTTGAGCCCGAGGATGATGTCGACGAGGTTGCGCCTGGGCAGCGTCCGGCACCGACGCCCGCTGAGCGCCCTGTCGTGGAGGAAGCGGCGGCTGAAGATGATGAGGAAGACGAGGAGGACGAAGAGGAGGAGGAAGTTGCGGCAAGTTCCAGTTCCTTCGACGGCTCAGCAGCTGCTGACTCGATATTTCCAGCCGCTACCTGTAAGGTTCCTGCGCTCGGTCATTGGCCGGTTCTGGGGAGGGGGCGGGAGCAACGCCACGAACGACGATTCATCGGACGAAGAGGACCACCAGCTTCGAGATACTGGAGGTGTTGACTGAACTTCTGCGAACTCACAGCGAGGCGAAGGGTAGAAAGCATAGCATGCATACTGTAGCCCATAACTTACACACTATCGTACAATACATCTCTACCAGCACACTCCTGCCAGTAGAACCCCATAACAAGGGGACAGCAGTCACAGCTCTAAAGAGGAGGAAGAGAAGCAAGAAACAGTCTGCCTCAAACATCATACACAACCCGCGCCCCAACCCACGGATACGGGTAGTTGTGCTGATAAAAGTTGCGCACCGTCCGCCGGTCCCCAATGCGCGGGATGGTCGCATACGACGCCCCGAGCACGACCTGGTGCTTCCCGTCGAAGAAGTCGGACGAGTACCCCGGGAAGATGTCCGTCCCCGCAAACCCCTCGTGCCCGTCCAGCACCGTCGCCGTCCACTCCCACACGCCCCCGTTCGACCCGCGCCCGCTCTTCCCCTCGCCCTGCCCAAGCACGCCCGCCGTCGCAGGCAGCGGGTGCCAGTGCCGGAAGCCCGTGTTCGCGCCCTCGGCGTACGACACCTGGTACGTGTCCAGGAACAGCCGCAGCTCCGCCTCGCTCGGGATGCGGCCCCCCTTGTGCGCCGCATATGCCTGCAGGTCGTCGTACGCAGCCAGCACCGGCCAGTGCCGCGCATACCGCATCGGCACCGGCCCATACAGCGTGCGCACCTTCACCTCCCCCTCCCCCTCCCCCTCCCCGTCCTCGCCGCCCTCCACGACCCAGCTCGCAGGCGTCCCCACGACGCCCTTCCCCGCCCCGCGCCAAAACGCCTCAAACTCCCCATTCGTGACCGGCCGCCACTCGCGCGGAACGCCCCAACCCGCACCGCGCGCGCGGGGCTCTCGTTGTCCCACCCAAACTCGTGCGCCGACACGTCCCCCGCCAGCGCGGGCAGCACGTCGTCCGGCTCCTGGTCGTCGTGGCCCAGCGTGATCGTGCACGGTCCGAGCGTCACCGTCGGCGTGCTCGGGGGCGGGATAGCGTCCCACTGCGCGGCGAGCGTCGCCCGGGCGGGATCGCGAACCCGGGGGCGGGAGCATGCCCGTGCCGCGCGCTGGATGAGCATGTACAGGAGCGTCTGCGAGCGCGCGTCAGTGTCAGCGTACTTATGCGCACTGAGAGGAGGTAGAGACGTACCTCGATATGCAGCCCATCGTGCTCATGCACCATCATGAGCGTGCGCGCCATCCGCCTCGTAAGCGGCCTCTCCCCGCGCTCCATCTCCTCATAGATCCGCCTCACGACGCGCCGCACTGCGTCCCGATACCTCAACACGTCCCCAATCACCGGCCAGTCCTCGTCGCGCTCCGGCACCTCCGATGCGAGTGGCACGCCTCCGGGTCGTCCCGCTCGGGTCGATCCCGCGCTCGAAGATCGTCAGGTACGCCCGCGGCTCGACTGGCCGCTCCCCGAGCAGCCGCGACAGCAGGATGTTCGCGAATGTCGGCAGGTGCCCGATGTAGAACAGCGGCTTGTGCCGCAGGTCGATCGGCTTCGAGTGCAGCAGCTCCTGCGGGATCATCCCGAGCGAGACCAGGTCCCACGTCGCCCATGCGCGCTCGAACTCGGCGAGCGAGGGCAGGCTGAACGGGTTCGTCGTCGGGATGAGTTTCGTCGCGGGCGTCGAGGACAGCGAGGGTGGGTGAGTGGGGGCCGCTCGAGGATATGGAGCGTCAGCGACCCTTCGGACGATTCACGACGGAGCGAAGCCCGGCCTCGCACAGAGCGTTGAGTATAGTCGCGTCGGACGCCTGTGCGCGAGTCAGAAAGTGTATAGCACATGAACCTAGGCACTTACGGGCTGAGTGTCGCAGTGAATGCATCGAGGACGACGCGAGAACTTGTCCTCTACCAAGGAAGGTCGGGCGAGGTGCGATATACAACTTCAGAGCCGTGGTCCTCGGCAGCGACTCGGACCCAGAGCGTCTCATCCAGAACACTTTTGTCCTGGAGGACATCGGCGGCTTGCGCGAGGAGCCCCTTGACGGGGCCGGAGCCTCTGCAAAGGAAGAGACGGTCGTCACTGGCCTTGGCAGCCGGGAGGGCTTCCAAGAACGCAGCGCTGGGCTGGTGAACGACCAGGAAGTAGACACTGGAGCGCTCAGGCGGGGGACTGGAGGGTGCGGTGGAAGGAGAGGTCCTGTAGGACTCGGAGGAGGAAGACGGGGAGTCGGCGCGCATTTTGGGGGATTGTAGCAGAGACAGTTTGCTCTGGAGATATGTGGGGAAGAATAGAGGCTTTTATACTGCAGAATGCGAGCTATGTACATGCACGGAA
>JABYQS010000441.1:0-22532 GCA_022592435.1 Cerioporus squamosus
GAGTCCGACAGGCGCCAACTTGGACTTACACTGCGCCGCTTTGCTAGGCTCGCAGTGCCAGCCTCTAGTTCCTCGGGACCTCGTCCCTCAGAATAGAGGCTGGTACTACCGAGCAGGGGGGGTGGCAGTGGTCTACCGTGAGAAACTCCTCTCTCGCTTTCAGGCCCTCGTCCACCTGGAACCGCAGGCTCAGCTGGATGTTACGCCGCGTAAAACTACACGAGAATGATGTCGTGGCCTCGAGCAACTTCATTCACAATCCCAGCAGGTCGGAGGACGAGAGGATGAATAGGTATGAATTCTACGCGCGCCGAGGGAAGTTGTAGCGCCCATAAATGAGACTCCGATCGTTCCCACCAGCTAAAATTCGTACTCAGATGTTCTCACGGTACATGTCTGCGACCCCCCCCCCTCACGTAGTACAAGCCTACGCTTTGCTTCGAAGTTCGAACCACATTAATATTGACCTCATCGATACTGTATCCTCCCACTCGTCCTCGAGCCTTGGCACGACTAAGATCCCATGCTCCGGCAACAAGTCGCTCGCTGACGTCAACCTCGACTGCTGACAAACAGCCCGCTGCGCACCATGCAAGTGCATCTGCAATCCGAGTCCGGGCGGTGGATAAAAGCCGTAGGGCAGCTTGCGTAGACTTCTGCTGACTGCGTTTGCAGTCGAACCTGAAGTCCTGCATACGAACACGATCATCGCGCAAAGCCGTCTACGACGCTCAAGACGGTACGCGTACACAGCGGCGTGCCCGCGCCCGACGGACACGGTGCACAACCCCGCTAATTCGCACTGTCGACGTCGCACGAGGGCGCTCGCTAGCAGACTGCGGGCATCAACGTCAAACACACTCCAGTGGCCCTTGGGCCTTCGGAGGCTGTCGAGCTCGCGCCGAACGGTGACGAGAAGC
This sequence comes from Cerioporus squamosus, assembly GCA_022592435.1. Classification (NCBI taxonomy): domain Eukaryota; kingdom Fungi; phylum Basidiomycota; class Agaricomycetes; order Polyporales; family Polyporaceae; genus Cerioporus; species Cerioporus squamosus. The sequence goes on from JABYQS010000441.1 coordinate 921, forward strand.
GGCACACCGCCAGCCTGCGCCGGGTCTCTGAAGTTGCGTTAGTGTCGGGCAGGAGAGCTCAGACTTGGCGCGGACGGGCCTCACTGACCTTCAAGCGACATGTCGGGTGACCTACGTGAACTTCGCCGCACAGAGGCCGGCCGCAACTGCGAACGACGACTGCACTCCGCAGGACGCGAGTTGGGATAAATAGCTCAACGTCCTGGCGCAAGAGGCTCAACAACTAACTCGGCATCCTCACCACCGACCCTAGCCACACACAGACACTTTCTAGCTCCTCAGAACCCATCTCCAGCCTCCTACCCCACAATGTCGAACTCACCCACCTACCCCCGCATCGCCATCATCGGCGGCGGCCCCGGCGGACTCGCCCTCCTTCTCACTCTCCTACGCCGCGGCGTTGCCGCCACGGTGTACGAGCGCGACACCGGCTTCAACGCGCGCGCGCACCTCGGCGGCATGCTCGATCTCGGCTGGGGCAGCGGTCAACGCGCCCTCCGCGAGAACGGCCTCGAGGAGGTCTTCAAGGCGAACTCGCGGCGCGAGGCCGAAGAGGCGAAGATCTGTGGCAAGGACGGCGTGCCCATCGTCCATCGCAAGGAGGACGACATCCCGGACGAGAAGGACTCGCGCCCCGAGATCGACCGGAGCGTCCTGCGGAAGATCATGCTCGACGCTGTGCATACAGAGAACATCAAGTGGGGGCATGCGCTCGCTTCCGTCCGCGCACTCGAGGGCGGCCAGCACGAACTCACTTTCGCGAACGGCTTCGTGACCGTCGCGGACCTCGTCGTGGGCGCGGACGGCGCGAACTCCCGCGTCCGCCCCCTCCTTTCCCCTGCCACTCCCATCTACCAGGACGTGACCGGGGCAGAGATCTCCCTCTCCCCCGAGGTCGCCGCCTCTCCCGACATGGCGGACGTCAGCGAGGCGGTCGGCAGCGGCAGCTGCTTCATGGGGCAGGACAACAATGTGCTTGGCCTCCAGCGGAACGGCGACGGGCGCATCCGCGCGTACGCCTGGCACCGCAACCCCGACCCGTACTTCCCAGCGGAGCCCGCGGCGGCGCGGAAGGCGCTGCTCGAGATCTACAGCGACTGGGCGCCGTGGGTGCGCAAGTTCATCGAGCACTGCGACGACGCGGCGGTGTACCCGCGCACGCTCTACTGCCTCCCTGTCGGCCACCGCTGGGAACACAAGGCGGGGCTCACGCTCGTCGGCGATGCGGCGCACTTGATGAGCCCGTTCGCGGGCGCGGGGGCGAACCTTGCGATGATCGACGGCTTGGAGCTCGGCTTGGTCCTGGCGGAGGCGGTATCGAAGGGTGCGTCGGGCGAGGAGAGGGAGAGGGCCGTCGCTGTTTGGGAGGAGAAGATGTTTGAGAAGGCGGAGAAGTTTGCGACCTACAGCTCTAAGCACCTGAAGGCCTTCGTGAACCCCGGCGCGCCGGGCACGGCCGTCGAGGTCATTAAGGCGTTCATGGAGTCGGAGGTTAGGCGCGAGGCTTAGATCTTCGAGTCTGCTAGTAGCTCGTGGTGGGATGTTGCATTGGATGTGTTAGGACTTGGTCGCGGGACTGGCAGGTTCATGATCGTTATCTTCTCTGAGATCTTATCTTATCTTGTCGGGTAATGCACGGACTTGGGAGTCTTCGACAACTTGAACTCGTAAGTACAGTGTACACTCACCACTCCTCGGCATCAATCGGGACTTCATGATCATGCCAGCTCCACAAGTGAAACTTGGGTGAGAAAATTCGGTTAGTCTATGGGAGACAACGATATCGAACTCTTTCTCTTACATTGATACAACTTACATTGTCTACCTAAGTACTATGGCGATGAGGGCCCTCCGCCGATCGAGGTGACGTTGCCTACTTGGCCAGCAACGCCTCGGACTCGGTGTGGGTTCGACTTTTCGTACGACTTTGTGTACGACTCGGAGTATACGCGCTGGAAGTAGTATCAACCTTGCGCTAGAACCCGTCAAGCTACTGCGCCCAGCCCATGTGTCTCGACTTTCGAACACCGTGCGACTGCGGGGCTCCACGGCGTCGTGCGCCGCCATGACGCGGCCTTGCGGCGACACGGGAGACGACTCAACTCCTGGGTGCGTATCATTCCCCATCGCCAACATCCTGTCGTACGGATGGCATATAAGACGAGAATTCCGCGAGTATATGAAGACATCACATCCAGTGCTCCGACTTCATTCACTTCACCAGCTTGCATCTAGTACGTACTTGGTCGTTGCTACCTGGGTATCCAGTCTGATAATCTGTGTTCTGAGAATTCGAGCACCTCCGACCAGAATGTCTACTGCGTCCAAAGCCTCGATGCCACGGATCGCCATCATTGGCGGTGGAATGGGCGGCCTCGTCGTCCTCTTGACCCTCCTCCGCCGCGGAATCCCAGCAACTGTCTATGAGCGTGACGCCGATCTGAATGTACGTGCGCACATGGGGAGTACGCTCGACCTCGGGTGGGAGAGCGGACAACGAGCCCTGCGCGAGAATGGGCTCGAAGACGCCTTTAAGGCCCACTCCCGCGTCGAGGGAGAGGAGATGCGCATCGGCGGCAAGGACGGCATCCCGCTCCTCCACCACACCCCGGAGGAGATTGTGGACGAGAAGCAAGCCCGCCCGGAGATCGACCGCAGCGCCTTGCGGAAGATCATGCTCGACGCGGTTCCTGCAGACGCTGTCAAGTGCGAACACATGCTCGTCTCCATCCGCCCCTCCGAGGGCGGCACGCACCGTCACGAGCTCACCTTCGCCAACGGCCTTGTAACTGTCGCCGACATCGTCGTGGGCGCTGACGGCGCGAACTCCCGCGTACGCCCGCTCGTCTCCTCCGCTACCCCGATCTCCCATGAGGTCACCGGCGTGGAGATCTCCATCACCCCAGAGGTCGCTGCGTCTCCTGAAATGTCCGACGTACGCGACGCCGTGGGCCAGGGCAGTTGTTTCCTCGGTCAGGACAGGAAGATCATGGCCTTGCAGCGGAACAGCGACGGGCGCATCCGCGCGTACGCATGGCACTACAATCCGGACCCGTACTTCTCTGGGGAGCCATCGGAGGTGAAGAAGGCGCTGCTGGAGATCTACAGTGACTGGGTGCCGTGGGTGCGCAAGTTCATTGGGCACTGCGACGACGCTGCGGTGTACCCTCGTGCGCTCTACTACCTCCCTGTCGGTCACCGGTGGGAGCACAAGCCCGGGGTCACCGTCATTGGCGACGCTGCACACCTCATGAGCCCTGCTGCGGGCGCAGGAGCGAACTTGGCCATGCTCGACGGTCTCGAGCTCGGCCTGGCACTGGCGGAGGCGTTGTCGAAGGGCGTGTCTGCGGAGGAGAGGGAGGCTGCCGTCGCTGCTGTGGAGGAGAGGATGTTCGCTCGGGCGGAGAAGTCAGCCGCTCTCAGCTACGGTAATCTTGAGGCTTTCATTGGCCTTGACGCTCCACAGTCCGCTGTGAGCAAGATGAAGGCCATGGTAGAGTCCGATGGTAGACGTGAGGCATAAGTAGTACGGAGTACTTACTACCTACTTATTCGGACTCTCGAATGTCAACGATTTGATTCCTGAGATCCAGCTAGACGCGCAAGCCAGAAAGAGTAACTTAGTCGCCCGACCTCGTGTTGACGAACCTCGACGAACTTTTCTCTGAATCGGCTGCGACCACCATCATGCATCCTCACACCAGCTGCCAGTCGCTTCAATACCATAACAGCACTCCCCTCTATCATCGCAAGAAACTTGTTGACTGCACTGAATTCAACCCGATGGTGCTAGAACGAGTCACAACCCACGATATCGACTCTCGGACCAGGTGTTCTGAGTGCTTCGATGGCATTACTGTGGTTTTCTATTTCGTCTCTGTACTTCAAGTTGGAGCACTCTATACCTTATACACTTGGAACATTGTAAGTGTTATTGTTGCCGTAAGGGAGCGGGCTTTCTCAACGAACTCGAACGACACGCTGTCACTTGGTACGTCGGGAATTTTCTAAACACGGATGTCGCTAAGCGGCCGCACTGAGTGATGTCTAGCTTCATGCTGTACGTGTAGACGAGTATGATGCTTCTTGACACAAGTCTTTGAACACATTGCACCCTGCCATTTTTGGCGCGGTCGCAAGTATGTCACGGCTATCGAAGACTCAGTCAGGTGCTGTCGGACAACCCGTGGGCAATGATTGGTGTCACTTCACTCAAATCCCGGTCGGTAGGTGCGCCCATGTATTACTGCTACATCTCGACTGGCTCTGACACCCTGCTATCCCCGATCGGCCAGGACTTCGAGCATGCTATAAGCGACTCAAAGAGGTACACAGGCCTCGACACTGCACCTACTGCACCTATGACCACGGTTGCTACCGCCTTGCTGCACAACGATACGGCATAAAGAACGGACCAATGATCTTGGTTTGAACGCGTGTGGGCGGCCGGGCGGCGAAGAGTGCAGCTCAAGCGGCATCAAGAACCTTACATATCAGCAAGAATGCGTCAATGCCGGTCCGTGTCAGCTCGAGAGGATCAACTCAAGGGGACGCTGGCTCCAGGTGTCATCCGTTTTCTCGCTTCTTTTGGCTAGAAGGTATGCCTGGACGATAAGAGACATTGTCCGATCCCGGCCTTCCCGCGGTTTGCTCGGGTTCGCTCTCACAGGTGTGGGTTACATGAGAGACGCTGACGTCTCGATCCCGCATTCCCGCCCGAGCAGGTCATACCACAGCACGTCATGCTACCGGGTCGCTAAGTATAACAACCTCGCTTCTGTGCTTCAGTTGCTCCATCCAGTCCTGCACAAGATGGCTCTTTCCACCGCTGCTTTACTCGCCCTCGCTGCTATTCTCGCCCTCTACATCGTTCGGGTCTCGCGCCGCAGGAACCTCAAGTTCCTCCGCGGTCCTGATGCACCGTCGAGATGGCTCGGTGCGTGCCGTTCCCTTCGCATTCCTCCCGACGAATCTCGCTTTCTGACACACCTCGACAGGCAATGAACACCAGCTATTCCAACAGTCGGAGACCGGCTCTCTCGACTTTCAGTGGATGCGTCAGTACGGTTCAACCTGGCGCATTCGTACTTACTTCGGGGTAAGCCACGTTCGTTGGTCCTGCCGTCGATCGCTGCTGACTCTCGTGCGTCGTTCTAGGCCGAACAAATCATGACTGCGGATCCGAAGGTATGTGTATGCTATACCTTACTACGCATGTACATCAAACGCATCAAGTATCGTCCGTTAGGCTCTGCAGCACATTCTGCAGAAGTCGAGCTACAACTATCCCAAGCGGATCGACATGAACACCCTCACGCTTCTGCAGCTCGGTCCCGGTATCTTATGGGCGGAGGGTGAGTAGCACGGCTCATTTACTCGACCTGCGAGTGCTGACGGGGCCTACGGCAGGGTCCATGCATCAACGTCACCGCAAGGTCATGAACCCGGCGTTCAGCGCTCAACAGCTGCGGACCTTTATCCCGCTCTTCCAACGTACTGCTACCAAGGTAGGCGCAGTATGCGCACAGGAGAGGGATGCTGCTGACGCTACCGGCTAGTTAATCGAGAAATGGAAGGCGAAGGTCTCGGATGGACCAGACAGCGTCGTGGTTGTCAACAAATGGCTGGCTCGCGGCGCTCTTGATATCATCGGCCAAGGTATGAATACCCATCTAACTTCTCTGATCGGGTTACTTACCGGGAAGCAGCGGCATTCGACTACGACTTCGGGGCGCTCGATGACATGGAGAACCCGCTGGCAAAGGAGTACAGTACGATCATGTACGCCTACGCCTTTTCTTCATTCCCAACGGACACTCTGACTGGACTCATTATCCCCAAACAGAAATGACACACAGCTCTATCCGACACCGTTGAGGATGCTGTACCGAGGCATCTGGCAGTACTTGCCGGAAGCCGCCCTAAAGCTGATCAAGTACACTCCCGTGCGGGTCTATCGCAGGTTGTCGAATTTGAACGAGATGTTCAAGGACATCGGCAGGCCTCTGTATCACTCCAACGCTTCCGAAGGGTCCGCAGCGCGCGATGGCAAGCGCGACGTGATGAGTGTCCTAAGTGAGCTGAACCGCCTAAATCCGAGTCGCTAGTTCGCCAAACATACTGATGAATGAATGGCCCAGTCAAAGCGAACAATGCGGAGAACGCTCGCCTCCGCCTTGGCGAAGAGGAGGTCCTGGCTCAGATGCACCACTTGACCGCTGCGGGCCAGGAGACTACTTCGAGCACCCTCAGCTGGATGCTCTACGAGCTGTCGAAGCACCCTGAGTACCAGGTCCGCGTTCGCGAGGAGATCAGAGCTGTCCGAGCTTTGGTCATCGAGCGTGGAGACGTCGCCTTTAACCCTGAGGATTTGGACAGCATGAAATACACGCTTGCTGCAATCAAGGTTCGTCAGCCGCTACTGAGGCACCAGCTCGAGTTGCAAACTGACGGAGAGGTGGCGCTGTGTAGGAGACTCTTCGCTTCCATCCCATTGCATATCACCTCTGGCGTTACGCTGCGAAGGACGATGTTATTCCGCTCTCGGACCCGGTGACTGGTGCCGACGGGACGGTCATCACCGAGATACCTGTCTCCTCCGGCCAGTCCATCGTCATCTCAATTTGCGGCTATAACAGGTGAGATCCATGCTCGTGACACTTGGAGGACTGACAGGGACAATCATCTCGCAGGTTGCCGCATGTCTGGGGCGACGACGCGGACGAGTGGAATCCGGAGAGTTTTTCGGACTCGACTCCGAGAAGCAAGTCAAAGTAGGCGTGTATGCGAACATGTAAGTGCTTTTCTGTCTTGGTTCAATGGCGGCAAACTGACGACGTGACGTCCAGGATGTCGTTCTGTAAGTCGCGGGTAACAGGTCATGGAAGCATAGGCTGCAATTCTAACGAATGATTCCTTCAGCTGCCGGAGTGCGCGGCTGTATTGGGTAAGTGCCCTTTTCTGTTACAGAGTACGGTACTCGGGCGCATACTGAAGGTGTGTCTGTCCAGATGGCGCTTTGCGTGAGTACTCGTCATCCGCACCGCTATATGTCGCGACTAACCACAACTACAGCCTTTACCAACTTCAAGCGGTCGCCGCAGAGCTGCTCGAGACCTTTCAGTTTTCGCAGCCGGATGGCCAGCCTCATATCAAGCGCGCACCTGCTGCTGTGATGCTTCCTATAATCGAGGGAAAAGAAGAGCTGGGTCCTGCCATGCCGCTTCGTGTATCTTTAGTGCCGGCGGAGTGAGACCGGGTTTGACGCAGGGAGACACTAAGTACAAAGGAACGATAAATGGCTCATCATCCCCTCAAGTTGTACTGTGTATAAAGACCTATCCCTCACGTTTATCTTAAACGTCTGCCTAGGGGAGACTAATCCCTCACGAAGAACGGTGGGTGCAGGGACTTAGGGCTTGGCAAAACATACTTGTAGCTTGGGATATGGCCGATCTTATGGCCGACTAGCTCAGTTGGTTAGAGCGTGGTGCTAATAACGCCAAGGTCGTCGGTTCGATCCCGGCGTTGGCCATACGGGTCAAGATGTGTTTTTTTGCGAATATCTTCGCGCAGCAAGCACCAAGACAGGCTACCAATCGACGACATCCGCCCGCCGCGGTTGTTCAGCGAGTGGTCGACCAAAGCCAGTGCGCGAGTAGGATGCCAGTACAAGGACTTCAAAGATGCAAACGTCGACATTGCCAGTTTAAGTATACTTAACACCATCACTAGTAGCAGTTGAACGTTCAACCGTCGCTGCTCTGAGTCGTGGTTGCGCCTGGACAAGAGAAGAGCATCACTCGGATTGATTTAAGCGTACGCACAACTCCGCACAACTACGAGTCTCATCGCATTGCAGTAGCAGATAACAAACGTCAGTAGTCACTGATATCGACACTAGACCCAGTGGTCGAAGAGACGGACGAATCGTCACTGGACTCCGAATCAGCGACCCCAAAGACATCTTCATCAAGGATCCTGCCACGGAGTACAAACTGGTTCGGCCATTTGTCCTCCAGCGTCTGCGCGTTCTCGGGCAGTTGATACCTGTCCAGCACCTCGGCGAGATAACCATGGTGTGACAAGAAACCCGGGACTGCGCAAGGTTCCGACTCGGAGGCCGAGTCATTAGGCTCGGTGCCTGCTCCCTCTCCCGAAGCTGCACCATTGCGATCCGAACGGGCTTGAGATGCGGCTGGAGTCGGAGCTCGAAGGGAGCGTCTCGGGTTTGCGACCGCCTCTTGGACAGGCAAGCTGACGACGGTCGGCACAGGCGGCCACAAAGCCTCAAGCCTGGGGTCGACAATCGCATACAGCTCCTCCATCTTGTTGAGGTCCAGCTGCCGATATGACTCGTGACAGCCGGCGTGAAAGTCGTCCAGGACAGCCTGGAGAACCGGGTTGTCCTCAACCTCAAACGGCGGAACGGAAGATCGCAGTTGAGCTAGCTTCCTGTCGCCCCCGACCTTGACGCCACATATCACCGCCGCGGCCTCGTACGTGCCTGTGACGAGATCCTTCAACATGTTCGTGCTCGTGATGTGATACTTGAGGACGAGATAGTGGAATGCATGTATGAAAGACTCGAGATCGTCAGAGAGCCGCTGCGGCTTCTTGGGATACTGGAGCGAGAGCGCAGATCGGAACCGCCAAGTGCCCTAAGGATAATGTGAGCATCTTGGTTGTGTCAGCGAGGTAGGCAACACGCACAGCGCAATTAGGTTCGGTGGGCCCCGAAGCAAGTTCCCATTGAAAACGACAAAGATCCCAATCGATCAAGATGCCGCTCCGGGTGACGGGGTCGATGAGAATGTTCCCCACGCTAATGTCCCGATGAAGCACTTTCACCTTCGTCCAGGCGTCGTGGTGAGCTGCAAGAGAATGCGTGTGATTTGTTTTAGGACACTCTGGAAGAACGAAGATTGACTCACCAATGATGGCATCATAGAAGACGAGTGCAAGCTCCTTGAAGTTCTTGAAGTCCTCCAACGGTAGGCCGATCTCTTGCATGGCAATCCGATAGTGGATCCGGGGAACAGGCAGCGCCTTCATATGCTTGAGGAGTCGTTGTGCCAGCGTCTGCTGAGCTCTAAGGCCGCCGACGTCTCCGCCGCAAATGAGTGTGGCGACGTTCGCAACGCCGCAACTATTCAGGCGCTCATGCACGAGATGTTCTGGGCGCGAGCGACCGGGCACAAACGGCCTCCAGTAGTCCTTGAGGAAGCACAGACGGCCGGTCGCGAGGTCGTAGGCCACGTAACCCCTCGTGCACCGACCAACTAGTGAATCGGTGACGAAATGAGGCTTGCCGACCAGAAACGCCCGTTCTTTGGGTACATCAAGTGGCCAAGGAGACGATTTGGAGGTGGGTGATGGGGTTCCAGTTCCCGGCGACTGGTTGTGTGCGGGGGTACATCCCGACGACTGGTCGGACCGAGAGGCAGGGTCCATAGGGAGCCCTTCGTCTGGAGGCGCGGTCATCGGGATGATGCGCAGCTTGTAGATGGGCACGCCCTTCGCAGTCGCCGCCTTCACGTACTTCTGGATGGCTTCTGGCACTCTCGAGTCGTTCGCCATTTGTTTGAACGGCTCTGCCTCCTCCGCGTCGACCCGCGTCGCAGTAGGATCGTACCCGAGCTGTTCGTCTTTCATGTGCGCCACCTTCCACAGGAAGTCGTGCAGTGGCGAGTCGGTGGTGGTCCAATTGAAGTCTTCAGAGACGACGGCCCCACCCCGGTCGAAGAAGCAGAGACGCGCCATACACCGGCAGACGTAGATTGCGTAGCAGAAGAGGCGATGTTGGTGGTTAAGGACGTCCAGCACGTACTCAGCAAATTGATACAGGGCGACCTCTCCCTCGATGGTCCCTCGAACGAACGTCTTGGCTTCTGGCGTCTCGGGCTGACCATCGGGCGGGTCAACTCCCTCCGCATCAGCCGAGAATTCCTGCCCATCTGCTGCGTCCGCTGTACCCTTCGCCTGTTCCTCGTCTCGCGCCTGATCATGGTCGCCCGACGGCACAGTTGGGTCGCTAGCAGTGAGGGGACGATCGTCGACGGCTCCCTGGCCGGGAGGCCGCTGAGAGGGCTTGGCAGTGGAGGATGGTTTCTTCTCCGGCGTGGAGTCACGGAATAAGAACGCAGCCTTATTCGGGTTGCGCTTGACCTCCACCGGGATCGCCACCCAGTGGTAGTTGCGAGTGCCAACCCTGCCACGGGCCTTCAGTTCCTCGGGGCTGATCTTCAAGCTGTTCTGGAGTCGTTGATCGGTGAGCTGTGTAACTTCGCGAGCTTCGGGGGTGTCCCAGTAAATGCCTGCGTTGTTGACCGTCCGAGTGCGCTTCTCTGCGCCCGTCTCTGGGTGCTCCGCTGCTCGGTGAGTGGAGGTATCTAGGAAGACGAGAGGCGCGCTACCGCATGCAACAAATACAGAGTTGGCGGTCTCGTTCTAGAACGTATGAGCACGATAGCACAGTATTCAAGGGAAGTCGAACGCACCAGAAGCGGAAGCCAGTCTCCTTCGACCTTCCAGTTCGTCAAGTTACTGCAATCCACCTGCTTGGACTTCTTCCGTTCCTCGGTCGTCGGCGCATCTCCGGGCACACGTTTCATGAACGAGTCGATAGGCAATTCGCGGAAGCAAGGATTCATGGCGGAAGAACAAGTGGAAGAAGCGGAAGAACAAGAAGCCACGTCGAAAGTGGTTGGTCTGTGTTCGAGTCGGAGCGGGGCTCGCGGAGTGCGAACAAAGAGATCTGGTGGCATCGCCACTGTAGGCGCTCTTACTCCCTTCAACTCCTCGTGTAACCACCTCGCTTGGCAGGCTGTCCATCTGGATGAATACCAACCTGAAGTTCACTGCAAATGGTCCAAGGTACAGGACACATCTACGAATGATAAAAACACGACACTCGGGCTTGGCCTCGCACCTGCAACCACCGCGCCAGCAGGCCACCCACCCCACACCGAACCCCAGCGGTACCGTCCAGTACCATATGCTTTGGTGTTGAGCCCTCCAGTATGCGGCACCTTCCAATCACGATGAATCTTCGATATATCGGACGTCTGTGTACATCTGACTATGATCCCAAATACATATATACACACGTCTCGTCGCTTCTATGTCGTTCCTCCGCTGCGTGCTGCTAGTCGCCCTCAGGGCACGCAAGCCCCACTGTGTAACCCCTCACCTAGTATGCAGGATGCCGCCAGATCTACCGCCTGGAAGATGAACAACTATCCATGTCGAAATGCAGCGATGATCGTGCCATATTGCATCTTGGCTACTCCGCCGACCGCCGTCTCTCCGCGCGCACACTTACTTCGCCAACGAGACGCGGAGCGGCATGGCGAAACCGAGGTCTTCCTTGCCTTCTACGACAGGCACCATCAAGACCGCAGGGGTACGCTTGATGCGCGGCGCGGGGTCAGGGAGCGCGAACTCGAACGTTTCGAGTATCTCAGCCGCGACCGCCTGGAGCTGGTAGACACTGCGTAGACTTGACGTTAGTCTGGAGCAAAGAGCAGATGCGAGCGCACGTACGCGAAGCGCCATCTGGAAAGAGATAGCAGTCAGTCTTGCGGTACATGATACCTATATTGAACCGAGATGGACACTCACCCGATGCATGCGCGGATACCAGCGGCTTGAGAGCGACCGTCAGCACGTCACCTATCGCCAAGGAAAGTCACAGCTAGACTCACAGAACGTCAACCTAGATGCCAAGGTATCAGCCACGTAGTCGCCGGAGAGTCCTGAACTCAGTGACACTCACAAGTTTGCATACACCCCAAGCCTGTGCTGCTTCTCCGACTCGATCCGGAAGAACCTCTCCGGGATCCACTGGTCGGCGTCTTCGCCCCACACGGAAGTCAAGCTAAAACATGCTCTGCTTCTGTACCTTGTCGTCCGAAGGGTGAAGGAGATGTACTCACCGATTGTACCCGCAGAAGGAGGTGATCACCGTCTGTCCCTTGTAGATCGGGATTTCAGTGAGGATTTTGCCGTCAATACCGACGACGGGCTCCGAGAGCGGGATAACGTCGTCCTTGCCAGCGACGCGCCAGAGGCAGTACACGACCGGATGGAAACGCAGAGTCTCCTGCAATCACACCGAAGTCAGCTCTGCGAGAGTGATGCAACGCGCGAACGGGAAACTAACCTTGATTGCAGCAATCAGGTACTTCATGCTGTCCAGGTCCTCCACCGTGAATGTCGGGTCTGGGCGCTCACTCGCGATGGCGCGCACTGCACGAATCTCCTCGCGGATGCGGGTCTGGTACTCGGGGTGCTTGCTGAGTTCGTAGAGCATCCAACTGAGCGTGCTCGACGCCGTCTCCTGGGCCGCAGAGGTGAGGTGGTGCATCTGCGCGAGGACCTCCTTCTCCGTAAGACGGTAGCGTTGGTCCTCGGCATCGTTCGCCTTAACTGGAGACACGGAACGATGTGTTAGGCTGGGCGCGTGTGCACACAAGTTGAGGGGGGCTTACTGAGGATGCTCATGACGTCGCGCTTGCCGTCGCGATCCGCCTTCTCTTCGTCCGCGTTGGAATGGTAGAGGTCTCTGCCGATGGCCTCGAACATCTCGTTGAGGTTCTTCGCCCTGCGGTATGCGCGCGCCGGCGTATACTTGGTGTACTCGAGAACCTTCTGCGGGAACCACTCGAAGATACCCCGGTAGAGCATGGCCAGCTTCGTCGGGTTCATCTGCACGTCCTGACTGATATGGGATGAACATGGTCAGGAGCAAGGTTTGAGTCGATAGTGTCATACTCACACAATAGTGGCGTATTCATTAGCCAGAGGGTTCTTGGCATCGTCGAGTGCGCCGAAGTCGTAGTCGAAGGCCGCTGTATATTGAAGTAAGCATGCTGAACTGGGCACGGGCACGGCGGAGTGTGCACAGTACTGTACCTTCGCCGATGATGTCCAGGGAACCGCGTGCCAACCACTGATTGACGAGAATGACCGGATCCTTGGGAATCTGTTCCTTCCACTTGCCGATGAGCTATCCGTATGTTTGTGAGCGTCGGGATGATCGCGGAGCGGTAGCGGAGATATCTGACCTTGACAGCGGTGCGCTGGAAGAGGGGAACAAATGTCCGCAGCTGTTGGGCGCTGAAAGCGGGGTTCATGACCTTCCGATGACGTTGATGCACCGACCCTGAGAAGAACCGCTGTTAGCCTCCGCGGGAACGTTAACCAGCAGGAACTGCTTCACCTTCTGACCACAAGATGCCGGGACCGAACTGCAGGAAGGTCATGGTGTTCATGTCGACACGCTTCGGATAGTTGTAGCCCGACTTGTGCAGGATGTGCTGCAGCGCCTAGTGTGCCGGTAGCGATCAGCTCCAGTCCAGCGCACGTACGACTATGTCGTGTACCTTTGGGTCCGCTGTCATGATCCCATCTCTCTGTGGTTGTGCAACGGGAGGGTCAGCGATGGACAGCGAAGGACAAGCTTGCGACTCACCCCAAAGTACGAGCGGATGCGCCAAGTGGCGCCGTACTCGCGCATCCACTGGAAGTCGAGATATCCCGTATCGGGCTGATAGAAGAGCTGGTGTTCATTTCCTACCCACGTGTGTCAGGAAGCCTGGTCGAGGGGATGCGCGAGCAGTATGAACGCACCGAGCCACCACGACGGAGGCTTGGGGCCTCGGAGGTAGCTGAGACTCTTGCGACGGGAGGCTCGCACAACGAGCACGAGCACGACAGCAGCGATCCCAATGAGGGCGATAGGTGGGATAGGTGGGAGGGCCATCGTGCGGGAGACCTGAATTGGAGGCACTAGGCAGCCATGATGGGGTCAAACTTTATATTTATACCTGGCGGCTCACGTTCAAGCGGTAAATCGCATGCTGTAGCGGCTGGGAGACACAACACCCCGCTCGCAGGGCTTGCTCCGATATCGGGGTCTCCGCCGGGCTTCTATCGCTGGCGATAGTCTTCGTAAGTCGTCACTTCGCCCTAATGGGGTTCTGGAGAGGCTGCCTAACGGTCTCAAGCGGCAGGCCGATGTGGTCGAAGACGCCCGGCTGCCAAAGGTGAGGTAAACAAGGAAAAAATGCGTAATTGAGCGATTGGCGGCGCTTCGAAACATCGGATGCACTTAACGACCCGACTGTGGGCATGGGAGTGATAAGTGCTGGTCCACAAGGCCGGAAAACCACCTTACGAACGTCCTGCAGTATACGTCTTGAGCTCCACGAAATACTGCAATACCCCTTCTGGCTTGAGTTCGTTCAGATGGCGCACGAGGTGAGCGTGACTCAACCTCCAACCGCTCGTAGGCTCGTAGCCAGCTGTGGGAACGCCGTTGAGCACACCGAGGAAGTTGATGGACGCTGTTGGCAAAATCCAATGGTTCCTCACCTTCTGACGTCCTAAAGCGCAGCCGTGTTACAATGGATGACAGCTTCGGGGTGCACGAGTTTCCACAAAATCTGTCGGTGGAGTCGTACCGAGCTTCTCTTGCAGCATGGTGGTTCTCAGGAAGTCGTATTTCTCCGCCGCAGGGTGACCCTTGATAGCAGGCTTCTGTCATTAGCTCTCGTCTTGCCCCGTATGGGGCCGCAAACGAGATAGTCGCACCTATGAACGACGCCCGGTTGACAGTTGTATGCCGTGAACGACCATGTGGGGAAGAACCGTGGTGTGACCGATATAGAGGGAGCCTGGTTGGCGATGGATGTTGTGAGACCGTCGTTCTGTATTCATCCAGATGACTTGCGCGTCGGTACAGCCCAGAGCGAGTCGTCGGTCATCGACTTGTCCGTCGGCAACAGCGAGGTAGGGATGCACCAAACCGACCGGGCCATTCAGCGCCAAACAGCTGCTTCGTCGCAAGAAGTTGTACGGCTTCGGTGCCCTGTGGAGTGGACAGTACCGTTCCAGACCCAGTCCTTGATCCCAGGAAGCCAACCGTTATCACGACTGGTGTCATTTTCATTCGCATGGCGACCCTCAGGACGGTTGCTGATAGTCAGACCATGACGCGGCTGACGACATAGACTGGAGAAGCATTGGCAGAAGAAGTACCCTATATCACAGCTCAGAAATTGGTGGATCCAGAGCCAATCCATGATACAGTTTGACAGCGAGAATCAGGGTCCCTCTGATAGTAGGGGTCAGCTATGCTCTGCCACTACTGAGAATAGGGACCACTTACCCCGTATCCCTGCCGTAATGCAACACCGCCTTCCTCACCTACGGATGTATCGTAAGGCAATCCTGTCTCTTTGAGTTACGAGAGTGAGATCCGCATGTCCGCAGAGTCTCACCGGGGCCGACGTCGGAGGCTTTGAGCATATACTCCCCTAGGTTTGGGCCGATGAGCAGGAGCAGGTACTGGTAGAGTCACCGTAGAGTTGCGAGTTGTGACGGGCGCTCAGTTACAGGACGGCGAGCTGGCAGACAAACCTGACACGTGGCGGTTCAACTCGTCCGGCGATTGCCGCCTGCTTATTCGAACCACCTTTATAAGCGTCATGTTCTGCCACTGGCATGTCCTCGACCATCTCATCACTTCGTCATACATCTCTGCCAGCAATGAATGAAGCTTTATTGACTCAACATTGTGACTTCAACCTGTTTCGCTGACTTTGCCCGCATGGGTCGCCAGAACATTTCCCTACCTTGTACGTCCTCGATGCTCATTTCTATGACGTTGTCTCTTATACCGCAACGACTAGGCCTTGCTGATCCGGATTTTCTAGGATTACGCACTCGCGAAGGGCCTGGGTGAGCTGCGTACGACATCGCTCAGTCACCACTTGTCATCACCTTCGGTATACCGGCGACTCTTCAAAACTTCACGCTCTGCCCGACCCGTACTAGTTTCCAGTGCAGTCAGCAGCCCCCGCTGGACATGACTCGGAGTCACTCGCTGGCACTACTAGTAGCCGGTACGTACTAAAAATGTACTCCGCGAACCCCGACTGGTCTGATGGTGCGAATTGCCGGAACCCTCAGCATGCTTTATATGTCACTACCCGTAACCCTGCTGCGGGGCCTGCAGGTGATGATAACCTGGGTCCTGGTGACAACTGCTCTCAAGCTACAGTCCAGGCCCGCAAAGCCGGGGTGAGTCATAATTGTGCCGAAACACTGAATCTATAGGCTACTGCTCAAGGCGGATAGCGTAGACGCACACGAACCACTTATCACTACGTACGTAAGGGCATCCAAACACCGCCGGAGATATCACAAGTACGAGAACATACCAAGAACATACCGACTCCTGAGGAGACTCCCCAGGAGTTCCACTCATCACTGGCCAGTCACACTTCGCACATTACCAGATGTGCCATTTGGCTAAGCGCACTTCAGTCTTCAACGTTGCTGCGATGCCGTTGGCTCGGGGAAGCCGTGACCACATTGACACGGGGAATGGCTCGCCGCTGCGCTAGCCTGCGATTGTATTCCTCAGAATGTTCAGATGCTTGTTTATCACGTTAGTGCGGGTTTTTCATTGCAGGCAAACGTCGGAACGTGGTCGTGCTGTCCGCGTCCTTCTTGCATGGACGATGCAAGTAAAAGTGAGCTCGTCGCACTCCCCCTTGGTGACGACCTTGCAGAGGTAAGTCAGTTACATTCTCGTTGTACAGCGCAGCTGAGAAACACCACTTACAGCTTCGCAGGACGCATCATGGCGGACGACGCATCAGCTAGAGCGCTTGCCCACCAGGCAGCCTTTCTTTCTAAGCTGTCATTCTCACCTGTACGTGCACGAGGTCCCTTCTGTCTCGATTCACTCACTGAGCACGTTGTGACCTCGTCGGAAGCACAGAATCGGCTCTTGAACTCCCTTCTGTACCGAGGCTGCTTCGACCCTGGCCAGCCTGCATGCGGCGCTAAGTACTCTCCGTGACTACCTCCACGCTGTCCATCTGTCGATACTCTTTGTTGCCCGACACATATCCAGCCATCCGCACCCTCTTAGCGAGAAGCCTGCGCACCTCTGGCACGTTCCCGGTGGTGCTCAAGACCAGATATCGAAGACACTCTGCGCATGCCTTCGCAAGACGCTGGCATCGTTCGCGCACCTCCTCACATGCCAGTCCTCTGCCGCCCGCACCTCTGGACGCTCGAGTACGACGACACGATCGAGGTCATCGCCCGTCTCGCCGACTATGACCACTCTCGGCGCCTCATCACGTGCTCGCTGATCGAGTCGCTGGAGGCTGGACTGCTCCCGTTCCAGCTGGAGGGAGACAGGGTCGGCGGCGTGGACGGGTATCTGCTGTACCTGTATCGCGTGCGCTGCAAGTCGCAGCTTGAGCGGCTGACGCGGATGATGAACTCAGAGGAAGACACGCTCAGAGTGGGGGTGGTGACGACGGCTGATGAAGTGGAGACCAGCGAGGAGGATAGCGGCGATTCCGACTACGTCTGCGGGGATGAGGAGTCGTGGGACGAGGACGATGTGCGGTCGGGAAATGTCGATGAGGGATCGGACGAGGATGCTACCTCCGACGATGAGAAAGAGGTAAATACGGAGGATGGGGAATAGGGCAAGGCAAGGGCGGCACTACACAATAGACCATACGGTCCCATGGTGCTGCACACCGTACTGGTCGTCTATGCATTGTGGTCCAGCTACACGTCTTATTCAGTTTCTATGCCTTCCAGAACTCCGTCCATGGCTGCAGCTGTCTATACTCTACCGGCTGCGTCCCGCGGATGATATCCTGTCCTTGAATGAGCCGCAGCTCACGCCCACGCATGCGCTTGATCTTGCGCATCGGCTCGCGCGCGTCGAGCTCCTCGTCCGTCGCCAGCCGCTCTTCCTCCGGCAGCTCCAGCGCCGCCTCGTGCGTCAGCACCAGCATCGCGTGCGTCTTGCTCAGCGCGTGGGACACTGCGCGTGAGAGCGGTGTCTCCCCGCCCGCGACGGTCTCCTGGGCCTGGGAAGTGGCAGCCGGGTCGAAGTGCCCGATAACGAGCGCAGAGAAGAGGTCGCCGACGCCGGAGAAGTAGCCTGGTAGACAGGGGAAGCACTGGGCATGCACGAGGTCTCCGTCGGCGGAAGACGCGATGCATGCGAGGTAGTCGCTGTCGGAGGTGTCGGATGGGGGTCGCAAGTGCGAAGGGAGGAAGTCCTTTAGCCACGCCTTGAGAGGGATCGAGCTGATAACAACGTGCGGGACCTTGTAGGTCTCGTGGAGCGTCTTGATGGCCTGACGGAGGGATTTCCCATCCGTGATAGTTATGCCTGTGAGGACTCTGTGTGCAGGGTGAGCACAGCACACGAAGGCAATAGCGACTGCCCGCCTACTCTACTTCGAACCAGTTTGGTGTGATTATGGTGGCTAAAGGAAGGGCGGATTGGTAGATCGGGACGACCTCCGGAGAGACATATAATCGGCCGGAATCCCCGAGTACGGCTGGGTGAATCTCCCCTTAGCACTTGCGAAATAGTCAGAAGGTGGATGGCGACACACGATCTAGCAAGTATATGAGGTCCGGCTTCCGTTCCCGTAGCCTCTTTGCGAGGCCGGTCACGGCAGCGGTTGCTTCTGCTCCTGGAATGTATCCCGTAAGAAGTCGTTCGGGAACAAGGAGCTCGTTCTGCTCCATGATAGAAAAGATATTCGACAGCTCCTCTGCTGTGGCTCTTGACCCGCCGAAACGGCCATATCCTATCAAACCAGTCATCACTAACATGCACAGCCGACATGGACTATATTATTACCTGAGTGGTTAGAAAAATTGACAGTGTTTACGACCTGCCGAGGCTAGATGAGTAGGAAGTAGAGTAACGAAGAAGCTAAGCTTCTCCCGAATCGCGGAAGCAGCCTAGCTTCCGAAATTTGATCAACTCACATCGACATCGTATCCCAGGCACTGCAACGGAAAGACCGCGGCCTTCCCGCCGACATAACCATACGCAACGTGCGACTGGATGCTGAGAATGCGTCTGCAAGTCTTGAAACCTGCTGTCGCCATCGAACGTGGTGGTTGTGTGCTACGTACACGCGCTCTTTACCAAACCCGCTCTCGACGTTTTCTTATGACTCGATCCGAGCTTAAGAGAATGATAGTAAGTTATAAGTACGCAGTTACTGACTTGAATTTTACTGAGGTTAGTTATCCTCCAGTTATCCCCTCATGATTGGTAAATGCCACATAAGTGATTTCATTTACACGCCCATATATGGAACTATGACGCAGTCACAACCTGCGTCGGGCGTCGGGTGTCGGGCGTCGGGAGCTTTGCTGCTCGTATCTTGGCCTCAGACCATCACCACCCCATCCGCCGCCTCCGCCGAGTTGGTTATACACGACGCGGAATACAACTCCTGATCCTTTGCTCGTCTGTATACTCGTACTCGCGGCGACAACGTGGCGTTCTTCACGTGGACTACCGGTACCCTCGTACCATAATTAACCTTTTTCTTCCTCGATTCTGCGACGACCTCCGACGACTACTTTACTACTCTTAATACGATGGATGGTACAAGGTACGCCAAGGACCTTCCAGGAGGTGAACGCAACCCATGAATGTGTCTGACGTTGGCACACGCGTAGACTACGGCAATCGTGGTACGCAGCACTCGACAATGCTCAAGCACATTTCCGACAACTCCTCACGTCCCATGCATCTTCCGAATGGAAGCGTATCCCGGTAGCCAGCGACGTCGGCTCCCCCGTCAGCAAGGGCAAGGCTCGTGCTTCCACCGTTCCCGAGCTCTCCGATGTCATCCTCCATCGCCGTACTAGCAAGTCTGGGGATAACATCTACCGTGCTGTACTGGAGCTCCCTGTAGGCGACGAACCAATTTCGCTCGTTGCATGGAAATCTGTCCTGGTACTCCGGAGTTGCGGAAGGAGTGGGACCCTGCAGTCGAAAGCGCGCAGTTGCTGGAGATGTTTGACCAGGCAACGCGCATCTCGAAGGTGAATTTCACGCTTGGGTGGCCAGCCAAGTGAGTACATAGTCATTGTGCATGAAATCCAGCCACCCATTCCATGCTAGCCCGCGAGACGCAGTCACGATCTCGCGCACCTTCAATGACGCCACCACTCTCATCGACATCTCTACCTCCCTGCGCGTTCTCCCGACGAGCCGACATATCTGAGACCGTCTCCTCCATACGTGCGTTCTGATGTTGCATGTGAGTCTTTCTTGTCATTGTCTCGTTCCGGCCAGTCAAGTAGTCAGACGGCTAGCCCATCACAGTGGATTGTCTGCGGATGTGCTAGGTGTAGCGAACGGGGTACCGTTCCTACTCGGCCGACTCTTCAGTATGTCTGAGCCAGGGCATCTCTCACAGACGTTTTTTCTGCCTTCGATGGAAGGATATGCAAGTCACCTTGAGGCTATGACATGTCGTCGTGCGCCCAGCAGCCTTTTAACGAGGGCTTCAGCCCATGTATCCACTGGATACATGCTGGACACACCTAAGCATAGATCAAGTATGACTAGCGTGACCTTTCTTGCAGTTATACGTTGGACAATCGGGTTTATTCGAGATATCCGTGTCCACCGTGTAACGGCGTGTCATATGCTGGTCATACTGGATCGATGTTCACCATGTTGTACAAAGTGTATCGACATGGTGTGCGGAGGCATTCCCGGGTGTCCGTCTGTTCTTGCAGTCGTCTATCTCTGTTGTGAGGCAGAGCAGAGTAGCCTCCACCGCCACACTATACAGAAGAGAAAAGTGTTGGGCAAAGAAGAGCAAGGGCCCCGTGTTCGCTTCCGCGAGGCTGGTGGTCGACAGGCCAAACAGGCTGCTACGTCCTCATAGTTTCGTGGTGGCCGACACTCGAAGTCCCTCGATTTTGTGCAATGGTTCTATCTAGTGAAGTCGAGTATGTACTGACTCATACTAGTGTTGCTTGGTGCATACAGTGCATACAGCCCCAAGGCACGGAACAGGCCCGCGAACAAATGTGACGAAGCTACGCATCACCTGCTTTTGGCAACACAACTTCCGGCTGGTGTGGAGCTTCACCTCCCCGTCGAGCCTCGCTCAGCAGCTCAGCGCCATGACGGTGGGTTTGTATAAGACAGTTCAACAGCGGGGCGCTCGTGTTCCCCTCCTGATCGGTTACGGAAACGGCGTATCGATCGAGCGAGTACGCTTCGCGATCGACAGAGAGGCGCTCACAGTAGACTACCCATCGTACCTGAAGACGACGAGGACCATCGATCCACGGAACACAGTATGGAGGAGTTGCATACGTTACGCCAGATACGACGACTCATTCGGTCTGTGGAGTTTTCCTTGCCCTCTGCCCATGGATGGGACGTGCAACTGTCGACGAAGGGATCCTCGGAAGTTGCTCAACTTCCTTGGACAGCACAGGCTACTCGCGCTGCATCCTCCTCACCAGGCTCCGATAGCACTCCCGGAGAGCAACCAAAGTTCACATTCTCTGTCAAACATGCGTCGTTGCCTAACGATCACTCCGTGCTGAAGGTTCGCGTTGTCATCGAGCTATCCGGTCCATCTAGCGGTCGCGGCTGAACGCATACCCAACCGATTGAAGAGCTAGAACCTCGAGATCCTGCATCGTTCTTCATCCTCAATCGATGTTCCAGGACGCCTCTAGCGTTGCCGAACAGAGTCTTCATACTCAGGCCCTCGTTGCTAGCTCTGC
>JABYQS010000442.1:0-22513 GCA_022592435.1 Cerioporus squamosus
GTGCGCTCCAAAGTGATGCGGTTCGGGTTATGCTGGCATATGATTTGTCCCGAACGTATGCGTTGACATCATTTCACGAGCGGTAGCGCTGGACCGTGTCGGCGAAGGCAGCTGTGCCTTGCAGAGATAGTGTGCTCGGACGGAACCCGGGTTTCGCAAGGGGCTGAAGGTTCCGTTCTGTATGCTGTAACGAGCCAGGGTCTGAGATGTGCTACTGGTTGTGGTTTAAGCGTGGAGGCCCCACCAGGGTTTGTCGCCGCTCCGCATGCGAAGCGCCGACTCGCAGCGGCGCCATCTAACGTCGGGCGGCGACAAAGCGCGACCTCCCCGACGGCATTCAGTCGTGCGTCAGCCTGAGAGGACTAGGACAACCGGGTATGTGGCTGGGGGGGGAGAGGCCGTAAATAAAAGACTCCGCTTTGGGACTGAGGCCACATGATTGCTTTAATCGGTATGCGAGCGGCACCAGACGGACGGAGTCCACATTGCGACTCGGCAGCGGATCGATAACGGTGTCGGAATGTCAGAACGGCAGCTCACAACGAGCCACGTCCGATAGCCTCGCTCCAACACGAGTGAGGGAGCACGCCATGCCGTTATCAATGTATGGAGGGGGATTGAACTTAGAACTCTGAGCTAGTAGGCGACCCTGACTCCTCAGGCCTTAGGGGGCGTTGGGATCGGATTCGCGGCGAGACGCGACGAGATAGGATTCGATACGGAGCGTGGTGACGGCGAGTTTGGAGTCTGGAGGAGACGAGAGCTTTCATATGACTTGTGACAAGTACCGCCAAAAGGTCATGCACAGGTCGCTAACTCTGCTGCGAACACGTAGCGTATGTCGTGCATGGGGCCCGCTCGTCAGCACCTGTGCATGTGTCTACTTCTGCTGGCGACGATGTTCCGCAGCGTGAGTCCCCGAAGACTGCTTCTGAGGGCCTCGTATGCTTGGACTCGGCGGAGGAGGGACCCTGCAGACGGCAATGGTTCTACCGGCCTGCTCGTGGATGTGGACTGTGAGGATCGAGCGACTCAGCTGGTTCCCGCCTCCACCCACGCACTCCATGAAGCCTCCACAGGTCTTGTAGTACTGGCAGGCTCATAGAACGACAGACCAGCAGGTATTGAATAGTCGAGACACTGTCCAGACCCTGGTCGAGACTAAGAGAGAGCATGCAACGGGGAGGGTAGTCAAAGAGGCCCTCAATTGACAGTGGCCAGCTTCAAGGGCTTGCCGACAGCGTGAGTGAGCGGGTTGGAAGATTGATCGTGTGCCGTTCCCGCTCTCGCTTGAGGCGAGTTCCGCCAGTTGCTCTGGTTACGTCCGCGTCGGTTCATTTATTATAGCCTCCGGGAGCACCGCTCTCGCTAGGTGCTAACAACGCGATGTGCCCTGGTGTGCCTCGTAGCGAAGAGCAGCAGCGAACGTCCGCGTTTGAGATTGACCTGGAAAGACGAAGAGAGCTAGAAGTCAGCCATGATCACGGGAAAGGCCAAGAAGTGCTCCAAATGCTCCCAGTGCACGCGTTACCCAGCACTGACGGTTTATTGGATTGCACCGCACCGTACCCGACTGAGCTTCTTGGTTGGCAGATTCGAGATGCGGGGCACATCAACCAAAGTTCACGGTCGAACAGCGCCAGCGCCAAGGTCATGCGTCGGGAGAAGACCTGGAGTTGTGCGAGTCGGAACTCGGCGGCGACCGACCGTGAGCAGCCCATTGACGGAAAAGACCGTTCGGCCATTGGGCGCTGTTCAGAAAACGGGGTGTTCGGACGGGCGTAGCGATCGCCTACACTTCGCTGGAGATGGGGGGTTGAATCTGTGCTTTAGTTTCTGTGAGTGACCGAGACATCTCGTAGATTAAGAGGAACTCTAAGGCAGAGTCAAGCCACTGTACAGTGTAGGGACGATGACATACTGACGGGTGTCCATCGATCCATGTTCTCGCCATTGCACGTTTCCCGGTGCCTGGAACGTCCGCTACGCAGCCGGTGGGAGACTGGAGATCGACCGACGAGTACCTGGCAACAACCGTGCAACCACGAGGGGCCATCGCAGCTCTAGGTAATTACTCACCCGAGGCCACACCGAGGGAACCTGAGGCTTTCAGGAGTCAGAAGCTCTAGCTCTCCGACACTTACACTGTGCGCCCAGAACTTCGTAGTTAGTACGAACTTAGTCAGTACCTCATCTTCGTAATGTCAACGAAATAACCTCGTGGCTGGCACGAAGTTCTCCTAGAGCGCCTGCAAAGCTATGTTCGTGCTCAAGTTCGTAAATCCCATGGCATTTTTGTCCACTCTCACGAAGACGACATTGGCGGCTGGGTTGTAGCCTTCACGATGTGGTATCGTGAATTCTGCGAAGCAGGTGGTCATGGTACAGTAGCAGTAGGTTTGTTGCGCGCACGGTATGCTGTTGTGGTCGAGAACAGATTGAATTGCGCTAATACTACGTATACATCCCAAGTATCTACACGTGTCCTCCTGCACATTTGAACCTGGCCAAGCGCTGCCCTTCACCCCGACGCAGCTATAAACATCCTCTACCAACGACAGCCTTGATTAAGAGTAGCTAGATGGAAGGCGATGTGAGGTTGGTAGACAGACACACTGTACAAGGACGACGTACCAACTGGACATAACCCCGAAACAGCGACAACCTGTACAGAAAGAAGAGAACACGACGCACCTGTACTTCAAACACAGTGACGGCCTTGACCACATTCAGGCAGGTCCTCGGGAGTTGTCACAGCAGCCAGAGAGCCCCAGCGTCAGTGAGTTGATCAAGAATACAAAGCCGCAAGCAGTTCAGACGGTGTAGTGCACTAGCAGACCCAGCAGCGAGAGAGATGTCGACAAGCAAGACGACTCGGACAAGAGGCGCAGCGTCGAGAATTGCAACGGGTTGCTGGGGGCAGCTTTAGGGCAGGTCCTGGGAAACTTATGCTCGATAACTGATCGTACAGTTCTCACGCAAGGAGGTGCGCGTCCTCGTAAGTTGCACGAAGTAACTTCGTGTATCCTGCCCTCGTACCGATCACGAATGCGTTCACGAACTTTTCGACTCACGAATTCCGCACGAACTTGCGACGTGATTCCGTAAATTCACGAAGCAACTTCGGCCCCGTCACGAACCCTTGGGCGCATAGTGTTACCACCATCCCGCAGGGATCACGTCAACCCGGTCAACTGCGCAGCGCCGTCAAAGGAGTCCGGCGAGATGTCCGTTCGTTCGAGGTTGACATCTGGAACGCCCTCGGGGACCTGGGAGTATGGTATGAGGCATAACGGGTGGGCTCAGCGCTGTATCCTGCTGTACCGAGTGTGACCACGGGTCCCGGGGCCGACTTGAGGCTCGAGGGTGGATATTGCAACTTGATGGAGCATTACCTTGGTGACGGACACCCAAGCAGCAGGTCGGCCCAGCATGTTCAGAAGAGGACTCTGAATGGAAGAAGACATTTCTCCTGGAGACAGAGGTCGCATCTGCGGCGCGACGCGCAGGAAATGGCTAAACTGTGGCCAGAGACATATGGAGCTTCGTACATGGCTGGAGTCAAGGGAGTCGAATTAGAGTTACTCACCGTGCTATATCCAGGCACGCCACAAGGGTGAAACATGCGGTTTTTCCGGCGGCCACGCCAGGGTCCCGTCGGGGCTCGGAGGAAGAGGGTCAAGTCCGTGTGGGAGGAGGCGTTCAGTGCCACCGGAAGTATGATCTCGCCCGCTCTTACCGCCAGGTCACTCAGTGAAGCATTGAGGACCGAATGGGTACTTTGAATTCCTAACTTGAGCATTACCCTGTCAAAATAATGATGGGAGGCGTCAGAAACGAGACGCCGCTGTGGTTTGTTCTTTCCGCCTGCGCATGCCGTCTGAAGCACGCATGACCTTCACTGTGGCCGCCGGAGAAGGAGTCGAGAGAGCTGTAGCTAGGCGATATCGGAGAAGGTGATGAGGGAGACCCGAGAGTCCCGACATGGGAATATCCGAGGCGCTCGCTGGGAACTAGCACGTTTTGCGGCCGCTAGCGAGCTGGTCGTGCCTCCCACCACCGCATGCGGCGGTGAGACTGCCTGGCTCGCTTTCTTCTCTCCTTCATCTTCCCGACGAGCTCGCCGCGGACGCCCCGACGCGTGCATTCATCGCGCCCCTCGACCCCCGGAGCGCGCGCATGCCGTATGGGCGGCTGAAGACAATTGGATACCCTCTTCTGGCAAAGCCCGCTTACCCGAAATTTACGACGATACCCTCCCAGTACCCGCTCGCTCTCTCGTGCGCATCTTCTCGTCCTTGTTCTTCTCTTACAGGCCCTCAACGCGCTCTGCCGACATCCAGGCCCAGGCTGCATCCTAATTCGGCCTCGACTCGCGCACCCCTAAACTAGGCAAACGCCGCTCGCACTCGAGACAGGACAGGACGGTCTTTGTGTAACAGGGCGCTACGTAAGTCGTTGCTCTTTCATGACATCCCTCCCCTTGTGTCCGCAGCATGCCCGCCTAGCGGCCGCGGTGCCCCCGCCAAGAGACTGCACGTCGGCGTCGTGCATGACTGGGACGGAGTGAACGCCTGGGAAGCTTTTGGGCGCGGTGTCGTGTTTCGTTTTACCTTCATACTCAAGCTCTGCCTCACGTTGATGTGTCGTCGTTTACCCCCCTCTATCGCCCCTCTCGATCCAAACTTGTCGATGGCTGACCCAAATGGACAGACGACGCCACCATGGCCTCAACATCTGCGATCGAGTCGCGAGGCCGCGACAAACGCCCTGCAGTCCCCGTCCTACTAGAGGCATTCCCGGTCCCACCAAGCTTCATCCCCCCTTCCCCTCTGCTCTCGGGCAGCCCAAGCTCACCCTTTCCCCGCTCGACTTCTCCGCTTCACTCTCCCGCTCATTCTCCACAGCAGTTCAAGCTCCCGCCTTCCGCTCCGCCCTCATCACCTCTCCCGCCTGTCCCCGGACCGTCCCCAATCACCGAGCATGAAACCCTCATGTTCATCACCGCTGCTCGCTCGCGTCGCGCATCGAAAATGTCACTTGCATCCGTTTCGACCTATTCGCAGCGTGACTCTGTCGCCAGTGCGAGCGGCAGCAGTGCCCCTTCCCTGTCCAACTCAACCAGCGCTACCCCGTACGACTCTTCCCGCTCCATCCGTTCCTACTCGTCAACAAGCTCTCTCTCGGTTCCGGTTGCACGCCACTTGGAGCGGTCTCCGGTAATCCAACCCCGTATCGCCGAGGAGGACGCCGCAGATCTCACACGCCTGTCACTGGACGATATCTCCATGCACTCCCCGCTGCCGGAAAGTCTGAGCGACGACGAGAAGGTGCTTGACATCAGTGTGTCACGGAGACGAATACGACACGGTCCCAACGATTCGATATCCTCTGTCGACATCAGCGAGATTCCCCAGATCCGGGACGAGGAAACGGATGTTCTTCCTCCCCCTCTCGCCTCTCCTGTGACGCGCGAACAGGCTGCGCCCACGCCGACACAGGGCATTCGCAGGTCAATATCAAGCTCAAGTTCCGGTCACGGACGAACACGACGACTCTTAGACAAGGATCTCCCTCCTCTTCCTCCTGTACCGCTTGCACAGCCACCTCTTCCTCCTTCCGAAACGCCATCGCAGGCTCCACGATCAGAGTCCGTAACACATGCGCGCCGGTCGAGCAGTCCCGACATCCAGGAGATTCTGGCTTCTACTCCGCGTCCGCGACGCAAGTCGTCGCATGGGTCCGGACTACTCTCGCGGTCAACTTCGCGATCCGCACGGAGCCTGAAGCGTCGACCGAGCGAGTATGGACACGAGGCGCGCTCTGCGCCTGCGTCCCGTCGTACGAGCGCTGCAGACGCAGATCGTCGCGCGAGCGCTCCTTTCTCCTCTCGAGGGAGGCGGCAGTCACGGCCGGGGTCTCCAACTGAGCTGGCCTACGCGCAAGATGCGATGGAGGAGGTCTGGGACGAGCACTCCTTCGTGTCCGACTACGGTACGCCGATCGATCAGACAGGTACACCGTTTGACTTGCTCGATGGAGACGAAGAAGCACGACTGGACAGAGAGCTCGACGGTGACGGCAGTGACTCGGATTCGAGCTTGGATCTGCACACGCCGCTCCCGTACGTCCACTCACTTGCCTCATTTAGAGGTACAGTTACTGATCTGCGCCCACAGGCAACTGATGGTGAAGGATGGTCTGCTATCACCGAATTCGAAGCTCATTCAGGCATCACGGAACACGACACCACTTCCTGGGGAGCGACCAGGAAGTGTGTTCAGTGTCGCGTCGACTGGTGGGTCCACTGTTTGTCGCTATGTGTCCATATGTGTCTCATTCGTATCGTGATCCCGTTTCAGCTGGATCTGTGATGACGAAGAACGGACTGTTCAAGGACGAGCGGGACACGGTCAAGCGCCGCGTGCGGCATCGTGATGGCAAGCTGCTCCGCGGGGGTATCGGTCTTACGACTGGTTTGGGATGGAGCGATAGCGAGGACGAAGACGCACCTGCGCCCCTTGTCCACAAGCTATCCGCGAACTCTCTCAAGAAGCGTGTCGCCTCGTCTTCATCCCTGCGCAATGCGAACTCGGTCACACGGTCGTACAGCGATCGCATGCCGGACAGTCGCATGGAGGAATTCGGCGTGCTCCCCAAGGTGCCTCGCTCGTCTGCGCCCCCGACGTCGTGGCAGCGACCACGACTTGCCTCTGGGCTTGATCGTCGGACGAGCACAAGTAGCTCCTTGTCGAGCGGATCGTCGACGTCGGCGCTCTCTCGGACGTTCTCTCGGACATCGGTATCGTCGCATCGATCTGCGCCTGCGTCGTACAGCCGGCGTGGCCTTGAGACCCCAGCGTTGACCATGACCTCTCTCGGTCACATCCGGGAAGGCGACGAGCAAGGCTTCTACACTCCGTCGACGTCTTCGTCAACTGGTAGTCTGGTGACCCCCATCACCCCTGCCGACTCTCCCTCCCACAGTAGGCCCAGTATGGGGTCGCTTGGGTCCAAGCGGATCCCGGCGAAGCTCGACACGTTGACAGCTGCGGACCTCAACTCTCGCGACGTCGTCATCTTGAACTCCCCGAGCGAGAGCTCGACTGGTCAGCCCTCGCCCTCGCCGTCGACTGCCACAGCGCGAAGCATGTCAGTCCCCCGCCCTCTCCGTCTTCCGCAGTCGCAAGGTGGCCTGCGCACCCCCACAAGTGAGACAGCCTCTCCTCGAACGCCCCTCTCTGCCAGCGCCGGTCCGTCAAGCCTTCGCCGCATGCCCTCGCGTCTGCACCCGCCATCATCCGCTCGCGCCGTTCCCGTTCCTGTTCCCGTCCCAACCGTGGCGAGCGCTCCACCACAGGACGGCGTAGTCTTCCCCGCCCAGTCCCCGGTGAGGCCCTCTGTCGTGACGCGGAGCTCGTCGGCGAGCTCCGCGAGCGCGGCGCCGAAGCTCAGGCCGCGGACGGGCACGGGCATGGTGTATCGCACGTCGCCGAACACGCCGACGACGCCGACCCCGGCGGTTCGCCCGAGCATGTTGCGCATGCCGAGCACGACGTCGCTACGGTCGGCGAAGGGCGTCGGGGTTGCGATCTGATTGTGATCGGCGGCGTGTGCGTGGGAGCAGGAGAGCAGGTTCTCTGGGCTCCCCCTCCCCCGCGAGCCCAATCCTTGACGACGCGCTGTTCGCGTGGAGCCCCGGGCTTGGCTCCTCAGAAGCATACCATACGATAGTGCGCATTGGCGAGCCCGTGTGCGAGTAAGTGTAAGTGTAGAAGTAGTCGTCGTTATCCCCACCATCCATCACCCACCACTATTCACCGTAGTCTTAGTAGCTGACTGTGTCCCGCTTGGCGGGTCGACCCCTTGACTGTCCCTGTGTTGTTCAGCCTCCTTGCATTACATCTCTTGCCCCCTTGCACTTCGCACCTTGCTTGTTAGATTCTGTCCTCGGTCGGAGCCCCGGGTTAAATTTGGAAGTTTGTGGATTGTAGATGCCCTGTTCCCCTGATCTCGTTATCAAGTACCGTTACCTCGTCTGTCGTTTCGCTGTACGTAACCGACCTACCACCGCTGTTCAGACGTCTGTGCATACGTAAATGTCGCTCCTTACTACCACAACCACACTACATATATGTTACACCGTTGCCACGTTTTACCCCACTGCCGCTGTTTGTACACCCTGTTATTCTAGCATTACGATTTATTCCCAGTGTTGCATGACCCTGACCGCTTCGCGAACCGATCGATCGAATAGCGAGGATCTCACTCTTGTTCGGGAAGCCGTGGAAGCTGAAGATGTCGAGCGCCGCTGCGCCT
The DNA here is from genome assembly GCA_022592435.1 of Cerioporus squamosus. Taxonomy (NCBI): domain Eukaryota; kingdom Fungi; phylum Basidiomycota; class Agaricomycetes; order Polyporales; family Polyporaceae; genus Cerioporus; species Cerioporus squamosus. The sequence goes on from JABYQS010000442.1 coordinate 8,320, forward strand.
AGTGTCAGCTTTGAGCAGGCGTGTCCGTAAGCGTGTCTTGTGTCATTGTCGAGACACTGCCGAAGCAAGGAGGATCATGACGCCACTGGCCAGTACTTTCGCGAGTGCCACGAGATGCATGAAGAAATGCTGTCAGGAGAAGCTTGCTAGACGGGAAAGGCTGGTGATCAGAGGGATGGCACGAGAAATCGCTGCCCAAAGTACTGCGGTTAACCGCAGAACAGTCGGGCGTGCCGAGCAAGATCTGAATAAGTAGCTTGGCAAGTGCGTCAAACCAGAGTCCTTCTCCCTTCCGCAACGCCGACAGACAGATCTAGGTGTACCGACCGCGCGCTCCAGGAAGATCGGCAACTAGAGTCACTCGATTGAGTCCCTCCCGAACGCCAAGTTCGGAGTCCAGAGTGCGGCGGACGCGAGTGCAACGATTCCCCATCATCGAGCGACCCACGTAATCTTCATCCAGGAGACGGACCAGGTTCCGCGATGTCTTCCAGCCTCAGGCGTCATAGCACGCTGGGACTGGACGACCAAGAATGTCGCCTGTTACGCGCCTGGGTGGCCATACTTATGTAGGACGGGGGTTCTCCACCGCTGCGATTGGGAACCGTCGTGTGCTGGATTCTCAGCAGGAGCCTGAGGTCGTCTGGAGAATTGCGAATTTCGACCATCAGGATTGCACAGGTGCGGCCGGTACCTGTTCAGTTTATGAGCATGAGCATCTCCACCGTCCACGAATACAAAGTCTGGCAAATGAATTGTGCTCAGCCTTATCGAGCGTAATAGCACGGCTCGTACTTCTCCTGGAGAGCGGGGGCGCTACCATCGCGGCTAACTGAAGCGTAGGATTCCGCTCCTTGAGGATGACTGTCATCGTGATGAGTCTAGGCAGCAGTTGGTTTCCGGAGCATGGTGCGAAAGGAGAAGCAAACCTCCGAAGTCTATTGGCATGGCTCGTCTGCTAACGACGTAGCGGGGCATCCCCGGCATCTGCCGAAAGGCACGCCAACAGCGCTGCACAGTGTTCGAGTCTGGATAGCATATGTATGGCGGAGAGAGAACTGATGTCTAAGGGTTGAAACACGAATGGTGCGTTCAAGGCGAGTTTATGTAGTGCCAGGTGCGAGTCGCCACGCCCACGCCAACTTCTCGGCATTTGCCGGCGACATATAGCTGTGCCCCGAGCCGCTGAGAGTTCGAGTCACCTTGTCTACCTACCACCACCTCGACATCGAGTGACAGACGTGGAAGTTGTATAAACCCTCATTGAAAGTGTAGGTATGCAGCAATCCTTGCACCGCCACTGTCGCCGGCAACTCACCAAGAGCACAGATTAGATCCTACATGAGCGTCCCGACACATCCCAGATTTAAGTTCCTTGGACCGGGGGATACCATCGCCGAGGGCGACTCCTATGTTGTGTATGATCTTCTGCCAGCTGATCTGGCAGACGTTGCGTTTGACAACCTCAAGAAAGAGGTCAAGTGGAACAAGATGATGCACAGGGGTACGTCTGCGATGTCGAGTCATCTCCCGCTGACTCTCACGCTCGACAGGCGGCGAGGTCCCAAGGCTGGTCGCCGTGGAGGGACGCGTGAACGAGGACGGGAGGTGCGCCATCCCTTCTGCTCGTCCGATCGCGCACGCTGACGATTTACGGTCGCACATCTAGCTTCCCGCTGTACCGCCACCCTGCAGACGAATCGCCGCCACTGTTGCCGTTCTCCCCAACAGTGGAGCTCATCCGACAGCGTGTTGAGGAGGTGCTGCACGAGCCCGTGAACCATGTGCTCATCCAGCACTACCGCACGGGTGCAGACTACATCTCTGAGCACTCGGACAAGACGATCGACGTCGTGAAGGGCTCGAAGATCGTCAACGTGAGCCTGGGTGCACAGCGCTTCATGACGCTTCGCACCAAGAAAGACGCGCTCGCGAACCCACATGTCGACCTGGATGCGGACGCGTCCACGCCTCCTGCCACCCAAAACGGGCCTCAGTCTCACAGCCAGAGCCAGACTCAAACTGGCACTGGCGAGTCTGAGAAGCCTGGGCGGCGCGGCACACAGCGTGTGCCGCTCCCGCACAACTCCATGTTCGTCATGGGCTTGGAGACGAATGCGAAGTGGCTGCATAGCATCCGCACGGACAAGCGGCCGCTGAAGACGAAGACCGAGGCGGAGAAGTTTCACAACGGGGAGCGCATCAGCCTGACGTTCCGCACGATCGGCACGTTCTTAACCAAGGACGAGGCGCTGATCTGGGGTCAGGGTGCGAAGGGGAAGACGCGTGCAGAGGCGAGGCCGGTCGTCCGTGGAGGGCGCGAGGCGGCGAGGCTGATTACGGCGTTTGGTGCTGAGAACCACCGGAGCGACTTTGATTGGGACAGAGCGTATGGGAAGGGCTTTGATGTCCTGCACTTTACAACTCGCTCCCGGCAACGCTGAGCGTAGGCCGAATGTTCGGCTTCGTGTGCATGTATGAGTATGAGTCTCGAAACAGCTGTACCTTGGACCCCCGGACATATGATACTATGACCTTCGTCCGGAGTCTTGCTCTCAGACTTGGCCCCGCGTCGACTTGTATCTACCGGATATTCCAACGTCTCGAATTCGAGGTCGCTCCTAGTAGAGACTATTTGCAGCGGGTGTGATATCGTGGAGCGGATGTCATTAATAAGCTGGAGCGATACCTATGGGTTGAATTTGTTCGTGGTTTACCGAGACACTCTGTCTGGAGTCCGCAAGTATTGGCGGTAGGAGACGCTGAGGAGGAGGGGCTGCGGGGTACAGCCGTCATACCCCCGCGACTCCAACCGATGCTGAGATCACCGTATCTCGAGCCCGTTCGGAAACCGCTGCAAATAGTCTCTACTCCCAAGTTCCAGCATCGTCGACCATCGGCGGCAGTCGGAGAGCGCCCACGTGGGACGCCGGGAGATATATTCTGCTAAGCATTTCCGCTATGTCCCGATTAGGACATAGCAGGGAGAAAATGTGCGCGTCTTTAGCCTCGAGGCATGAGGCATGGGAGAGCCGCGGCAAACACGACATGAACTTTGATGGTGATGTTTCGCAGAAGCTGAGAAGTCTTTCTACGCTTTCGCTCTCTCGCCGACGACCACGACACGACCCCGACGACGACTTTCTCTTCTCCATTCGCTCTCTGGTTCTCTATAACGGCCTTGACTTCTGCTTGAGCTTCGGGCACCGCGACCGCAGACACCATGCCGCCCAAGACCCTCTCCGCCTTCTTTCTCGGTCTGGAGCTCGCGACGGACCAGTTGAGGGCCTCAATAGTGGACGAGAATCTCGAGTTGGTCGGTGTTGAAGTTGTGGATTTTGATACAGAGGTCGCGGAGTACCAGTGAGTACAATTTTGACCCTTGGCCGTGTCTGCTTTCCATGTTCTCTCTCCCCCACCCGCCTGCATGAACGTTACTGCAAGATCTGCAATTGCCTGTACCCTGCGCATTTACGGATATCCTTCCCCGACGCTCTAGGCGGTCGCCAGAGCTGCGGCTGACCCATCGGCGCAGGACGACACTTGATTGCTCGGTTACTCTGCACGGCCAGGCTGACCGTGCAGGCAAGTGCGCAAGGTCTTTATGTTTGTGCTCTTTGTGCCCCGGTATACAGCGCACTCCCAGTGCCATACGACGGGCTCTGACCCAACGGCAGCGTCCTCCCTCAAGTCGCAATGTCGATGTTTCTGCGGAGGGACTACATAGCCCTCTCGCTGTGCTTTGCCTGTGGGCTTCAGAGATCTTACGTCTTATGCTTCCTCCGGTCTTACTCCACATCGCGGATGGTATCAGACGCGCGTCGCGTCCTTCAATTCTATCGCTGTTCCACACGAGCGGAGGCTTTCGCCCGACGCCCTTCGGAGCGTTCGCAGCTCACCTGTATGCCCTGTTTCAATCATCGGAATGGTAGGAAAGCACTTATGCCCCGTCGAGCGTCGCACGAACGCTCCCGTTGCTGGGTAACCACGGACCGGTTTTCTTCGCTTATAGAATTTTGACATTGGTTTTCGCGCGTTCTCCCCTTGGCCGTCGATTTCTCTTGCTCATGATTTCTGTATCTTGCCGCACAGAACTCAGGGAGGAATCTTCACGACACCCGGCGATGCGTATACGACTCCGGTGGAAATGTGGTTGAAAGGCTTCGGTACGCAATTACCTTCGCGGAAGTATTTGTTACGCGCCCATGCTGATCGGACATGTCACGTGTCACAACTGTTGTGACCATCTAGATCTGCTCCTCGAGAAACTGGGCAAAAATTACGACCTGTCGAGGATAAAGGCGATCGGAGGTGCTGCACAGGTAGGCAAAGGGACTGTTCGGTGGACGGCAAGTTCTCATCTCTCCTAGCAAGCACTAGTCTGGTGGAAAGCACCGGTGCCACCACTGCAAGCCCTGGATGCGAGGTTACCGGTCCACACACAAATCACTTCTCAATCGTTCTCCCTCCAAAATACTCCCATCTCACAGGACACCTCCGCACACACGCATGCGCTAGCACTCGAAGCTGCTCTCGGCGGTCCAGATCTCATGGCCTCGCGGGTGGGGACGTGTGCACACCCCTCACTCGTTGCCGCTCAGCTTCTACGCGTTCGCGAAGCTTGGCCGGACGTTTGGACGCGCACCGGGCGCGTGCAGATGGCGAGCTCCTTCTTGGCCAGTCTTCTGACTGGACAGCTGGTTGGCATGGGCGAGGCAGAGGCTTCCTCCACAGGTTTGTGGGTCCATGCCGGTGCGCAGCCAGGTGGGCAGAGCGGCTGGGACGAGGGCGTCATGGAGATCGTAGGCGGTAACCGAGATGAGGGTCGTCGCATCTGGCAGTGGCTAGGTGAGGTCGACGTCTCTGGAGGGCGGCGCCGCATCGGGACGATTTCTCGATACCTCGTGGAGCGTTTCGGCTTCGACCCTGGTTTGTCCTTTCGCCCTGTGTGTCGTGCCGCGCTCATGGGACAATGCAGAGACTATTATCACCCCATTCACGTCCGACTACCTATCTTCGTACCTATCGTTATGCCCTTCTCCTTCGGATGCCGTGCTCACATTCGGTCCTATGGACATCATGATGGCTCCTGCACCCAACTACATTCCGACCCGCTTGTACAATCTCTACCCGCACCCCGCTCAGGACGCCAGCGAAAAGAAACGATACATTGTCATGCTCACCAGCAGGTGCGTCGGCAGTTCAACCTGCGTTCACTACCCGTGGCGATGACCGAGGATAATTCAGGAATGCCGATGTTCCACGTGCTCTTGTACGGGACATGTACACGAAGAGCTGGAGCGCCTTCGATCGTCTGGTCGCTATCGTCCCGCCTGGCGGTTCAATAGGGTAGGTGAAGGCCACAGCAGCCTGAGGTAGTTAAACTGACCTTCATATACGCAGCCTCGACGACAAGCTGTTTAGCTTCTGGCTCCTGCAAGGCGACAGCTATCCCTACTCACACGTCAAAGGTATCTACCGCTTCGAAACCGGCGTCAAGGTCAACGAGTTCCGCGACCTCCGTGCAAACCCCCGCTGTCTGCTCGAGAGCCAGATCCTCTCCTTCCGGGTTCGCTGGTCAAGAACGATTCCTACGGGTGTCTTCGGCTCAGCCGCAGGCCGTGCACGCAACGCGAGCAGCACCGCGAGTCCCATCTCCGGTGCGTCGCAGAAACGCGCCACGGGCGTGAACAACAGCAACAACATGGGACTTCCTTTCGACCCCTACGACTACTCTACGCTTCCTGCGCGCATCCTCGCCACCGGTGCTGCAGCGAACTTCCCTTCCATCGCGAACCTCGCAGGTGACGTCTTCAACGCCCCCGTCCTCATGCCGACCACGCAGATCGACGCCGCGCAAGTCATCCCGCATCGCAATGCCCCTGCAGTGGGCTTCCCTGCCCGTGCCGCGCTTGGTGGGGCTTACGTTGCCCGATGGGTATGGGCCAAGGAGAAGGGTACGCCAGCAGGGACAGGACGGGGCGGCTTCGAGGAGGAAGTGCGGAGGTTGCTCGGGAAGCGCTGGGGAGCGACCAACGGCGCCCTTCTGCGTACTAGCGTCAACGCGCCAAGCACCACGAGCAAAGCCCCTAGCGCTGCGGGTAGTGGTGCGAGCACCCCGTACGGCCATGGATCGCGGTTAGGCTCGACGGTGGTCGTCGAAGAGGAGGAGGAAGAGGTCGAGGAGATGGAGCGGGCGCCCATGGCCGCCAGCGGGTTCGGCCTCGGCTTCAACGAGACGGACATGCATGCGCGACTGCGGACGATCACAAGCTCGACCGTGTCGACGAACATGAGCGGGAGTACGCTCGATGCGCCCTCGACGGCGTTCACGACCCCGGATCTTGGGGGCTTGACGAGCCCGAACCCGCAGGGGACGGAGTCTGCTGCCACGCCGACGGCGCCGTCAGCCCTCCAGCCGGTGACTGCGATGCCGACGTCGGACGCGGAGCTGCAGCTTGGTCTGGCGAAGGTTGCTGAACCGGACGTGGACGCGTTCATGTCGTACGCCGCGCTTGTCCCCGAGTATTGTAGGCTCGAGGGGCTGCTCATCAAGGCGATCGTCTGAACGCTGCCTCTGGGGTCCCACCTTCGCTGCTCATATCTGTCAACACCATATCCCCAGGTCTCCTCGCTGCTGCTGCTCCATCCGTCTCCACCCGCCTATCACGTTCATCCCATCTCCTGCATCCCACATTCCGTGTTCTGCTCAGTGTCGTCTTGCTTCGAGGGTTGGCTTCGGCTTCGGCTTCGGCAAAACCCAGGTTTCCTCCTTTCCCTTGTCCTCGTCTCCTCCTCCATCATCTGTCTGTTGCTCATGCATGCTGTGCTCTTGACATGTTGTACGCAGGCCTGCGGGGGGCGGGCCTGAGGCCTTAGTGAAGGCTGTAGCCTACTGTTAGATGCTAGTGTTCCGAATCGTCCTCCTCCCTCTCCCGTGGATCCCTACATCCTCCTATCAGCCATCCACTCAATCCCGCTCGTCCACACGATCACCCTCCCGTCTCACGATCTCACAACCCCGTATCCGCGCTGTCTGCTAGAGTTTTGATTGTCTGTTGAGGGTAGGGATGGGGTTTGCATGTAGTTCCCGGGGCCCGGGTTGGGGCGAGGGTACTGGGGTGTTGTTGTTCAGGCCGTGGTCCGTCATCCAGTCATCCTTCTATCCATCCGCGCATGCCGTCCATCCATCCAAAAAGTTGCATAGCCAAGTACTATATCCTGCCTAGCTATAACCGATACCACTGACTATGATATCATGGTATACGAGAATCCTGTCGTAGCGCTACGCTGTAGACAACCCGAATCGATGCTTCACGTCCTGCTGTACCCGCCGTCTCGGCGTTGGATGCTGTTGCTGGAGCCGTCGTATCGTCGACGTCGGTACGCTCATCTTGAGGTTGCTCGATGATGTGTGGTGGGTTTTACACCTTTTTTCCCCGACATGACTGACCATTGGTTAGTAGTGCAGATCGTGCTCGCTGTCTGGACTGATCGTTAAAGGCACGTTCGTTGTCGCCTGTGTTTCGTTTCGCCGCCCAAACGATCCATGCACAGACAGGTGTGTACCTGGGGCCTCCATGTGACGGTGACGGTGGATCTTCCAGGTTACGAGGTATGCCAAATCGATTCCAAAGCTCAGCAAGACTTCTAGGGGTTAGTCGAAGGTTACTAGTGAGCCCTACGGACTTGATTTTTCAGTGTATTCTCACGAGCATGCCTGTCAGCGTCACCGATGGGCGAGCATCTCAGCCCGCGCAATATGCCGGAGGGCAGCCATACGATGGGTATAATACGCTTCTACTGCCATCAATCTTGTTACAACCAGGCACAACAGTGACGACACGCCCCACGTACCCCGCCTTCTCGCCGACTAGCTGAGCAAGAGGCGAACTCAAGTCTCGGCTACTTCCCATGTACTCGCCCGCTGCTTCTCGGACGGTTATAAGGCGTGGGCTCGTCGTGGTGAGTACACAACTCTCGTATGTCCTCTGCCGCACACACAAAGAAGGTTATCCTCGTCATCGGCGGCACTGGTGCGCAAGGCCTAGCCGTCGTTGAGGCCTTGCTCAAACCGTCGGCTGACGGCTCTCCGTCTCCGTATTCCGTGCGTGTCCTCACTCGGGACGCGACCAGTGCCCGTGCCCAGGAGCTTGCAAAGAAGGGCGTCGAGGTGGTCAAGGGTACGTGTCGCTGTGTTGTCCAGTCGCAGGTTGCTAAGATCACCACATGTCTCATGCAGGGTCTGTCGACGATTTCACCAGCGTACTTGCTGCCTTGGAGGGTGCATACGGGGCCTTCGTGAACACGGACAGCTTCACGCTCGGGGAAGAGAAGGAAATCTTCATCGGCATGCGCATCTTCGAGCTCGCAAAGCAGATCGGAACGCTGCAGCACTACGTGTGGAGCGGTTCGGACTACTCATTGAAGGTTCGTTGTCAACTTTCTGTCGCTCATTTGGCGCCCTCATGACCGACATACAGAAAGGAGGGTACAACCCTATCTACCGTTGTGAACACGAAGACGGGAAGGCTCGAGTTAGTGACTGGATGCGAGCGCAGCCATCGGTCGTTAGCGACGACAAGCTGTCGTGGAGCATTCTCTCGACCGTGGTGTACATGGAGATGCTGAACATTGTGAGTGTACCCAAATTTCTCCCTTGAACTCCGTACTAAACAACCGTCCTCGCAGCCCATGATGGGCCCGCTCAACAAGCGGGCTGATGGGACTTATGTCTTTGCGACGCCGATCGGTACTGGCCACGTTCCCTTCATTACCCTTGCCGACGTCGGCTTCTTCGCGCGCTACATCTTCGACCACCGCGAGGACACCTCCGCGCGCGAGCTCGAGGTCGCAAGCGATTGGGTCGACTGGCCCGCTCTCGTCTCGACTTTCGCCATGGTCACAGGGAAACCCGCCGTGTTCGTGCCGCTCAGTATGGACGGATGGTTCGCGCTGTGGGACCAGGACGACATCGACAAGCCCCTCGCGAACGAGAAGCAGGTGGCCGACGGCTCGACGACGTGGCGCGAGAACTTCTCGTGCTGGTGGGCGGGGTACCGCGACGACATGATCACGCGCGACCTGGAGCAGATTCGGCGCGTCCATCCGCACGGCCATACGCTGGAGAGTTGGATGCGGGAGACGGGGTATACGGGCGACATAAACACGGACTTGCTGAAGAATATGCAGGACGGTAAATACCCCCGCCTCAATCTTGACCGCATATCGGAGCTGTGATCTCGGGAGCGGGTCTGAAAAACTGGCCTGGAAATGTTCGGACGCGGTAGCAGAACAAGATGAGCACTGTACGTAAGTCAAAGGAGTGGTTAATACAGGAGAGTCGTCCGGATCGTAACAGGAAACATCTTGGAGGAGATTGCCTGCGTGCAAATATCAAGCTTTAACTCTTCCTCTACGGACTCCACCTCGATGCCTGTGATGAAGCACACAGCGTTCTACTGAATAAAGGGATGGCGGCACAGAGTCAAAGAGATTGATCAGGAGGCATCTGTCGATATAGACTCAACTCTCTGGTGTCAGTGACCGTGTTTGCAACACAAACATGTATTCCTGGCCAAGAGCACCATGCTCTCTGCAACTTCTACATACGTACAGCGTGTGCATGGTCTGCGACAAGACTACATACAGATGCCTATCCATCAAACGACAACCATCAATGGACAGGGCGCAAGCTGACTACATCAGTAAGTGCAAGCTACTAACCGTAGAAGTCGTATGAGATGCTCCCAACGAGTTCCTCCACCTGGGCCCAATAGCGATCTCTCAGCTTGTCGAAGTGCGCCTGGTCAGGACTCAACTTCAGATGCAAGCTTTCGAGGCGTGCTCCTTGCCTGGCACGATGGCGGAGGCAAGCCAGCAGCTCCTCGAAAAAGCGCTTTGATACCAGCATTTCCCTCCCATCTACGCTGACCGTCCGAAGGCTAGGACAAGCGGTGGCCGGCAGCCCACCGCCCAGCTGCTGGACAATATTTGGCCCAGCCATGCGGAGCCCTGTCCACATCCGCGACGGCGCGCCAGATCCAGTGATCTCGAGCGTTTCCAGCAGAGGGAAGGCCTGGAATACCTCGCGCCAGGCTTCCGGTAGGTAGGAGCTCCCGTGGTCTCCTTTTACGCGCACGCGCGTCACCTGGGCACCCTCGAAAACCTGGGCGGCCTCTCTGAGGCCAAGCGAAAGGTTGCACGACCAGTCCCAGTCCTCGACAGGCTGGTCCTCAGCGACCAGGCCGAGGAGAATTGTGCCTCGAAAGCCGTCGGAACCGGCAGGTACTCCCCGTAGAGCATAGTCGCCCCAAGTCATCTCGACTTCTACCGTGGTAACGGAGACCAGTACTGGCAGAACCTCCGCGCTGTTCTCCGGGAGCAATTCCGCAATGGTGAGTTCCAGTGGTGTTAACACGAAATCTTCCGTGTGGGGTGTCGCAAAAATCGTGGTGGTGCATGTCGGGGGAATGCGTAGGTGCGTCAGGAACGGGGGCGCATACGACGGATGGTTGTTGGAGAGGTAGAAGGTGGACAGGTGGGGAAGAACGACTGGGAGCGCTGACAATACGGAGTGTCTGTCCCGAAGCCCCTCCAGAACGTTGGTGATGGTGAGGCTTTCGAGGTGCGGGGATGCGCGAAGAGCATCCAGGAACTGGGACAGACTGGGGCATGAGCCATAGCCACCCTCGCATAGCGATAGCGTCCGCAGGCTTGCAAAGAGATTGAAGTCCGATGGGACTCGGACGCGAGAGAGTCGTAGTGATGATAGAGTTGGATAGTGAGTCGGGGGTATCTGGAGGTCGACAGTTGTCTGATTTTTCTTGATAGAGACCGTGAGGTCATGGAGAATCGGCATGAGCCGTTGCGAGAGGAGTTGAGAAAGGGAAGGTGGATCGGTTGGTTCACGAATACTGATAGTCTCGATACGTTCGCTAAGAGGAGCCACCCTCTGTATCATCCCTGCTGATGGGGTGGAGAAGTGGATGCGGAGGCTCGTCTCCGCTGAGCGGGCTACGCAAAGATCCAACCAGTCGGGCGCATCTCCAGAGATTCCGATGGTACGCCAAAGCGTCGGCGTTGCGCAAGCGACCTCCCGCCAATACGAGCAGACGAGCATGAGGCGAACCCATATCATGTCCCCTCGGAGACGGCAGTTATATACCCAATCATGTTTGGCGCTGAGCTGGAAGATCTTGACGAGCAGCTCGTTGGGGAGCTGGTTGACGGGCAGGAAGGAGTTCCACAGCTTCCGCAGGCGCACTTCTTCGGCATCCAAAGCTCTGAGCGCCTCTTGCAGATCTTGCCGCTTGCGTTTGATGTGGTCCAATTGCTCAGTGAGGTCGGCTTGTGCAAGGAGCCGCAGTGGTGGGACCCCGTCCGTCGACTGAGATCCCGTTCCAGCATCGGTCGGCCCCATCCCGGTGAGACGCTACCTTGCCCTAGTGAGATCTTAGTCAGTATGGACCTGCGAAGGCAAGAAGTCTTCAACTCACTATGAGACTGCTTCACGGGGATATGTATCGCTCAATATCTCGCCTCGATAAAAGGTGCTCACGCCGCAACCCTCGTCGAACGAGACACGGCAATTGAGACACGGGCTTCTTCAGGGGCTCCTGTGTTGGTAAAGTGCGTGTAAGAATACCGCCGAAACACGAGAGTACGATGCACCTACGTTGGCTACTATGAGGCACAACACTTGGTCGGTCGCCGAAAAAAAGCGAAAACTATGATGGTACTTAGACGCCACGTCACCGCAGTAGCCGGCGCTCAAGCGCTCTGGAGAGCCGAGCCACTTCTTGAAGTTAAGCTTCCAAGCTTCACATTCACTGTATATTGAGCTGTGGTGCCGTTCGACTGCGAAGCCCAGGTCTTATGAGAAATGGACGCAGGGAGCGACAGGCGCGTGCAAGACAATATAGAATATGTGAAAGCGTACTGGTACTGGGAAGCAAGTTGCATTTCAAATAGTTTGCTTGTGCGGCACCTAGTCCTCGTAAAGTTCGTACGAAACATGCTCTACCAGTTCCTGTACATGGGTAATATACCAATGCTTCAGCTGCTCGAAATCTGCTTGATCAAGGCTCACTTTCAGATGCAGCCCCTCGAGACGTGCTCCGTCCTTGGCACGATGGCGGAGGCAATCCAGCATCGACTCGAAGAAACCCGTAGACAGGATCATGGACCTCCCATCCACGCTGACCGTTCGGAGGTTAGGACAAGCTGCGGCTGCCTTCCCGTTTCCCGAGCCCTGGAGGATCATCGACTCAGCCATGCGCAGCCCCTCCCATAATGCTGATGGCAACCCCGCGCCACAGAGCTCGAGAGCACCCAGCGTCGGGAAGGCTTCCAATACCTCTCTCCAGGCGGATGCGAGCGGTAGAATTGACGAGGAGGACCAGTGGTCGCCTGTCACGCGCAACCGCTGAACTGGAGCAGCGCCGAAAACGTTGACGATATCTCGCAGGCCAACTCCGAGGAAGTGCTCCCAGTTGGTGCGAATGCTCGAGGCCATGCTGAGCTCGATGGCTCCGTGTGTCGGAGACGACCCGCGTATTATGTAGTGGCATCTGTGCATGATGAGCTCGACAGCCGTGGGGGACGACAGCGTCGGTAGCGTGTCAGCGCGGGTTTCCGGCAGCATTTCAGAGAATGTCATCTCCTCCCATTCGTCGGTACTATTGTCCGGCCTTGCAGATACTGCGATGGAACATGTAGGGGGGAGGCGCAGAAGTATCATGAACGGGCGTACGTCCCGGAAACATTCGTGCAAGGAGAAGTCGGACAGGTGAGGGAAGGCCACCGGTGGTGACTCTGGCCAGGTGCTCGGCGGGAACCGTCTGAGGACGTCTGACATGCTGAGGCTTTCGAGCCGTGTAGCAGCCCGCAGGGCGTCCAGGAATCGCGTCACAGAGAGGCCGTCGCGGTAGCCGCAAGCGGTCAACGACAGCCGCCGCAACCCAGCGTATACGTTGATGTCTGACAATATCCGGACGTGGCGGAGGTGAACTGAGCGGAGCACAGGTAATGAGCAGAGGTTATGTTGATGTCAGTGCGTCCTGCCAGCGCCGCGCCATCGACCGTGAGGTCACGAAGGATCGGCATAGGACGTTCCAATTCACCAAGATAACTCCCGGCGATATACCTTGGATCCGGCCTGAGCAATGGGCTGGAAATCGCGAAGGCCTCAATGCGATCGCTATAGCGAGCGATATGGCCTATCATCTCCGGGGGGCTTCGTCAAGGAGATGCGGAGGATCGTCTCGGCGGAGCGGGCCACACAAAGACCCAACCAGCCGCTGCCGACCCAGAGATCGCGATGTTACTCCAGAGTGTCGGAGTTGCACAGGCCACCGCCCGCCAATATGTGCACACGAGCATGAGGCGAATCCATGGCATGGAGAGTGGGAGATGGCATGGGTTCTTCACCGTCCAGCTGGATGATACTCACGAGGAGCTCGTCCGGGAGGTTGTTGATAGGCAGCGAGGAGTTCCACAACCGCTTGAGGCGCAGTTCTTCGGCATCCAGAGCTTGGGAGTCATCCTCCGTCTCCCTCCTCTGGATTGAATGCGGTTCAGTTGGTCCGTGACGTAGGCCCGTGTACGAAGTTGAGGTGACAGAAATTCGTTCATTGAGGGTTCCATCTCGGTATCGCTCGTGATCGTCCTAAGGAAGCGTTGGCTTTATGAACTCACATTGAACTCTAACAGCGATATCAAGTGCTTACTCGACCCGATGCGGCTCCATGTGGCCACTGACGAGTACCCAAATCGGTCAGGCAATCGAACTCGAGCACTGGCAAGTAGCGTGACGCTGTATATCGTTGACTCGGATGCTTGCACCTGTGACTCGAATCGTGAGCGTCGTATTGTGCTGCTGAAGTGAAGTGCATACCATGGATGCGCAAGGGCGATAATGTTGATGAGAGACGGGAGCAAGGTCGAGATACGTACACCGGAAAAAGCCGACGCGCAGCAGGCCCCGGCATCATTAATGCGCTCTCCAGAAGTCGTGCCTGATGTGCTTGACAAACGGCCGTCTGGACAGTACTCCACGGTAAAGCCGGTATGAAGAGTGTGTCGAAGGGGGATGTCTTGTCGGATCGGCCTGCGACTCGGATGGCGCTCTCCTCTCCTGTGCTGTCGCGGTGCTCGACGCAGATGTGCGCGGGCACATCGACTTTGCGATTCA